>PVLC010006047.1:0-33762 GCA_004027655.1 Graphiurus murinus
GAGGGGAGGAAGGGAGGAAGGGAGGAAGGGAAGGAAGGGGAGGAAGGGGAGAAAGGGGAGGAAGGGAAGGAAGGAAGGAAGGAAGGGGGTCTCACTAAGTTGCTGAGGCTGGCCTCCAACCTGTGATCCTCCTGTCTCAGCCTCCCAAGTAGTAGGATTACAGGTATGTGCCACCAAGACTGGCAGTTTGAAAAAGAAGTCTTGAATGTGCTGTGGGCTCCCTCCCTAGGAGGAGGCAGGGGGTCCTCTGCCTTCTTTACTCCTTCCTTGGCACCAGTGGAGGCTGGAGGGATAGCTGGGGGCCCGGGCAGGCTTCCTGCAAAGTGGGCCCAAAGCAAGGCTTACCGCCCCACTCCCCTCCAGCTCCCAGGCAGGGTCTCCTACCCTATGGCAAAGCCCAGGAACCACAGGAGCAGACTGGCTGGGCAAAGAACCCCAGCCTCGGGACTGCTCAGCCTCTTGGCAGTCTTGAAACACTGCAGGAGAAAGAAATGGAAGCTCTCTGCGCCTTCCTTAACTAGAAAGTGGGGTCTTTCTCCAAACTGAGCGAAGTAATGGGACAGGGGTCTGGCATACTCCAAGTAGGATGTCTCCCACACTACAGCCTCGAGATCACCCCATCACGGACCCCCAACCCACCCCACTCCCAGTGAGCTGGCATGCTGTGAGCCCCCTCAAGGGAAATCGCTCCCTGATGCTGACAGATGGGGAGTCCCAAAATACAGCGAATGGATCATGTTTCGTGACTCGCAAAACACACCAGCGGGGACACTCTGAGAACCCGGCCGGCTTTCAGGAACAGGATTTTACACATTTCCCAGGAGTGGCGGATCTGCGCTCGCCTCCACCCACCCGAAAGCTCCCCCGGAGCCAGATCCTGCACCAGCAGGACAGGTGTGGGCTCAGGAGGAGGGGAGACAACGCCCTGAAGCTCTGCTGCTTTTAACACTGCTACCACCACGTCCTGGGCACCTGGTCTGCTCCCTGCGCATGTCAGGTGTCCACAGGTTCTGATCCTAATTCTTCCTGTATGGCCCTGGAGGCATTCATCCTGCCAGTCTGTGAGGTGGAAATGTGATACCCTGCCCTCCCTGGCTCGTGCTGAGGCCTGGATGAAGGACCCCAGAACTCACCAGATGTGAGCCATATTATAACCACCACTGTCCTTAAAACAGCCTAATTGTGGGGTAACTCTCTCTGCAGCTGCCCCACAGAGGGAAAGTGGACACTAAGAAGCCATGCCAGTTGTCAGGGCCACCCAGTGGGTGGGGATCGTCTGCCTCTGAAGGGAACAAGGCACCTGGAAATTGAGGAAGCACAGGAAGGACGGGTGCACAATCGTGAAGAGGTCCCTCTGATTAGACCAAGTGGACTGACATTAACCCTCCCCCCAACACGGGACCCCCACTAAGGGCAGGGACATGTTTAGGGAAAAGGTTACACCAAGAACATGTAAATCAAGGGACAAACGATACTAATCTTTGGGTAGTGGAATTGCCAAAGGTTTTGTTTATGTTTATTTAACTTCCTTCACAATGAACATTTAGCCACATGTGTCTGGAAATAAGACATGAAACTAAACTACTTACAAAAATACCTACTGTGAGCCGGGCGTGGTGGTGCATGCTTGTAATCCCAGCATTTGGGAGGCTGAGACCAGAGGATCCGGGTTCGCGGCCAGCCTCAGCTACCTAGTGAGGCACTCTGCAACTTAGTGAGACCCGGTTTCAAAATAAAGAATACAAAATAGGGCTGGGGGTGTAGCTCGAAGGTAGAATGCCCCTGAGTTCAATCCCCAGTACCTCAAAAAAAAAAAAAAAAAAGCTTATTGTGGTGCATGCTGTCAGTCTTGGTAAAGTAAATACTTCTGTCCAAAGTAGGCTGTTGGGGGCCCCTTCTGGGATGGGGCTGTCCAGGCCACACACAGGAAAAGTGTCTCTTGGGAGACAGAGTGAAGGGAAATTAAAATATGTTCAAGATACTTTTTGTAAATTCTGCGGTTGGTTTTTTAGGGGCACGAAAATGTGCTCTGCTTGTTTGGGCTGTCCAAAGGTCAGCTACTGCAGTGGACCCTACATGCTCAGTATCTTTAACGTGGTGATGATCTTTGTTTGGTGTGTGTGTGATACTGGGGATCGAACCATGCTAGGCAAGCACTCCACCACAGCGTTGCGCTTGCAGCCCAGTAACTGAGGTCTTTAGAGAAGAGAAAGAATCGTCGTGTGTCAATAGGCCTATAGTCCCAGCTACTTGGGAGGCTGAGGCAAGAGAACCAGCCTGGACAAATTGAGACCCTGTCTCTAAAGAAACAAAAAAGAATAGGGAAGAACTTAAATAAAAACAAAATAGCACCCAAATGATTTTCTTCTCTGTTTTAGGTGGCGGGGAGAGCAGAGAAGAGAGATGAGGGATGGAGATACAGAACAAGGTCCCCCCTGCCTAAGCCCCTGCCGCGCCTGCAGACAGCCTCGGAAGTCACACGGGCACATGGTGGTAAATTTCACTTGGCATGCGTGATTTCCAGTCACAGTTTTGAGGATATGTATAATCCAGACTTCCTATTTACATTACATTGGTTTTTACCAACACAATAGCTACAAATGCTTTCTACTCTGCTCGCTCCCAGCATCTGTGAGGAAACTCTTCTCAGATGCAGGGAGTCTGCAAAGTTACCAGCAGTCTGGTGCGTGGTGGATGGACTTGGTCTCCGTTCATTCTGCTCAGGCGGGAAACTTCTGTGAGGGAAGAATTCTGGCCCCCATTAGCCATCAACCCACACTTGGCTCCTTCATGTTTACCCACAGCAAAAACACAGGAGCCCCTACTTTAAAAAAAAAAATCCTTATTGACACTATGCAGTATTTACCCTTCCAATAAAATAGTTACTAGCTACCAAGGCTGCCTGGAACAGATAACAACAAGAACCACACTTTTAAAACCATCTAAGGCCCAGCCTTCCTTTCTAGGGAGCAGACAGGCACTTAAAGAACCTCCAAACCCAGGGTCCCAAGCCTTCCCCATCACCTTCATTTAGAGAGGGGAGTACACCTTCTGGCTTGAGCCAGCTGGCCTCAAAATTAATAGGGCAGGAAGGGAATACTTGCCCACATTTGTAAGGCCATCCCCAAGTACTTGCAAGAACATTTCCTTTAAGCTTTCTTTTTAAATTCCTGGTATCCAGTGAAGCAGCTTCTGACCCTAAATGTCAGGCTGGGTCTCACCACTGTGCCTGGCCGAGACCAGATTCAGGAACACAGCAGGTTCTTCATGTGAGTTCACAGGCCTGACCAACATGACAGAGAGGGGTAGTATCTTTAAGGCCCCTTATATTAGGAACTTAAAACTTGCCCTTTGGATTAGGGGCCTGGCACTGTCACCCTATGCTGTGGGTTGACTTATATCCCTCCCCCAAAAGACACACTCAAGTCCAAACTCTCCCCACCTGTGAATGGGACTTATTTGAAAGTATGTCCTTTAAAAAAAAAGAAAGAAAGAAAGAATGTCCTTTGCAGATTAATCCAAGCTAAAATGAGGTCATTCTGGATTACAGTGAGCCCTAACCCAACAACTGGTGTCCTTATAATAAGAGAGAAATTTGGACACATGGGGAGAATGCCGTGTGACTATACAAATAAGGACTGGAGTGACACAAGCCAGGGAAATCCAAAGATTGCCAGCAACAATACGAGACAGAGAAAGGCACGGAATAGATTCTCCTCCACAACTTCAGAGAGTGCATGGCTCTGCTGGTCCCAGATCTTGGACTTCCAGCCTGCAGGGCTGTGACAGAATACAATCCTGTTGCTTAAAGCCACCTGTTTGTGGCACTTTGTTACTGCAGTTTTGGAAGTTTACCCAAACTATACCCAGAATTCTTTCCAACCTTCTCAACACACTCACCCACCCAATTGCCTACCACCTTCCCTTCTCAGCAGCGCTGCACAGTTCTATGACCCAGAATGATGTAGCTGTACCTCAACATTTGTGCAACCAACCCTGACCTTCCACCAACACCATCACAAAAGGGCCAGAGTCCCCACGGTTATCTGGTCACACTGACACAAAGTCATCTTTACTGGGTGGTAGGCTCTGCCCCCTGGCCTGCCACCTGAGAACAGCCAAGGAGTCTCAGGCAATGCATGAGGTGTCCAGAAACACAAAGATGACAGGGTGGGAAAGACAAGTGGAAATTAGGAGAGAACGGGTAGAAAGAGATGAAGGCTCAAAATGGAGCTTGAAGGTCAAGGGGACAGATAAGAGGCACAGACAGCAGGCCTCTTCAGTCCCTACCCCCACGGCCAGTCACATGCTTCCAACCTCCTGGCCCTACTTGCTTGGGAACTTTACTCCCACAGCCTGCCACACAGGTTAGAGCCCGGAAACCGTCTACCCGCACAGCTGTTGCACTTTGAGCTTCCACAAAGAGAAAGCAAACCCACTTCCGCCCAGGGGCTGGGCTTTGTTTGGTTTGGACTTCCAATACCTGGAACTCAGTGGGGCCAAGTCAACAGTGGGAGGCCAAGTAGCTGGCCAGGCAGATGGACGAGCATGCAGTTCTACACACTGCCCCACTTGTGACAGCCGAGGTCAGCTGTGGTCCTGGGGCAGTGAGCAGGAGCGGCCCATTTCACTCTCCCACCGCACTCTCAGCAATGTGCCCCAGCAGCAAGGCCACAGAACGTTAGTGGCCTGCAAGTCTCCCATTCCCTCCTATAGCCACCAAAATTCAAGAGTCCTTCCATAGTGGTAATGGACCAGACCAGGACCTTGTACCACAATCTCCCTAGGCTCAGGCACTTACCCATACTCGAAGCAAGTGCATAAAATTAAGACAGCCCCAAAGTGATAGGCACAGCACTGGAAAGGCAGCTGATGCCCTGCTGGGAACCTGAGCTGGTCCAGAAACCCAGCTGCTACTATTCATCCATTCAACAAGGACTTATCCAGCAACTACTATGTTTCCTCAGCAGCCTCATTTGCAAAAACTGGATGATGAGACCTGCCTGAACAAAGCTCTTCTGAGGATTGGACATGTCAACAAATATAAAATACCCAGCACGACACTGGACACATGAACAACAGCCACTAGGATAGAGAGAGTAGAGTTACTGTGCTTCTGTCTTCCAGTCCAGAGATTAAGACGAAGCTCCTCAAGGGCAGGCAGGGTTCTCACCAGTGCTGTGCAGTTCCCTGATACAGTGCCTGCACCTACAGCAGTGCCTGGCACACAGCAGGCACTCAAGTTTGTTTGTTTAAAAAAAAAAAAACACTGCCAGGTGTCTGGTCAGATGCAGAAACATCAGAACTCCAGGACACACCATCTTAGGGACCACCTTGGGGACAAAAAGACAATCTGAGGTCCTAAAACAGGCAGTCTTGTCCCCAGCTAGGGGAAACAAAGGGGCTAGGAAGCCAGCAGATCCCCCCCCCCCAAACAAAACCAAGTTAAACAAGGAGAGCAGCACAGGTGCCTCAAGCTTCAGCCTCAGAGAAGCATGGCTTTGGCTTGCCACCTTAGTCCCACTTGGAAAAGGAGGGCTGGGAGTCACACAAGGTGGGCATCCTGTGAGAAAACAGGTGTGCAAGAGCCAGAAAAACACACCAAGATCATTATTTTGCAGATGTCCTTTTCAAGAGCTGGCTCCTACCTCAGTTGGGATTCACAGCAATTTCATTTTTTGTATCCTCTCTCTCCTCTACCCATTCCCATTTTAGGTTCAAACACACCTGGCAAGTGTCCTGGAATGCACAACACAAATTTCTGGCCATCTGGAGCCCCCTGGTACTTCACCCACACGGGGTCCCTTTGGCTTCAGCTGTTGGCTGTCACTCCGACCCTTCTGCCCCAGATTAAAGTGCACCAAAACCCAACCCTGAGTTAACCAAGAATGCCTTTACCATCTCTGTCTCCCCTGGGTCTGCCTCCCCTGCCACCTGCAACCTGGGACAATGAAACTGCACTAAGAATAGAGAGGGGGCTTCCGTTTGGGAAGGCAGCGAAGTGACAACTCAAAGATGTGGGGATGTGAGGCTCCAGCACTGCCTTCCTTATGTGGCTACCTGAGGACAGGTTGCTTATGCTTTCTGAGCCCGTTTTGCCACCCATAAAAATGGCCATCATAGTGCCAGTACCTCGCAAGAGGGCTGTTGCAGGGATGGAAGGAAGGAGCATGAGGGCGCCCCCTAAGAGACTCCTGTGGCAAGTGCTGCACCAATGCTGTAACCAGGAACTCTAGCCTCCTCCCTCAGCAGAGTGGGCGCGAACAGAGGCTCAACTAGAAAGCTGTGCCAAGCACAGGGCAGCCCCGCAAAGCAGAAGTAGTCCTTCTTTTTTCAAGTGATTAACAGGTCCAAGAAAGGCTGGGGTGCTATTTACAAGGGCCACAGCCAAGAGAGACTTATCCGTGTATGGCCTTGGGATGGTTTGCTAAGACTCATGCACAACCCTGGTTTGGCTGAGGATCTCAGCAGCAAGTAATTTTCTAATTGATTCATTAGCACTCCAATCAACAACACTTTAGACACAAAGGGCCCCGCATGGGTCTGAATACCCGAGCCCAGGATGCTGAGCTGAAAGGGCCAGTCCCTGCAGCAGCCCAAGGGTGGGTGAAGAGAAGCCCACAGGGAGACCCTCCAAACATCACACCAACTCAGAAAAAACTCAGAGTCTAGAAACAAACAGAGCTCCCGCAGCTTCTTAAATGCTGTTTTTATCGTGAGAGTGTCCTGACCAGAACATGGTAATAAAAAATGGTGGGAAAGAAGGAATAGAATCTGAAAGAAAACACTACAAAGTAAGCAGTTAGTTCTACTGGCAGGATGATGAGCAGCTTTCTTTCTTCCTGCTATTTTCCAAAATGAATCTGTAGGCCAGGTGTGGTGGCACACACCTGTAATCCTAGTACTTAAAAGGCTACGGCAGGAGGGTGACATGTTCACAGCCAGCCTCAGCAGCTTAGGGAGGTCCTCAGCAACTCAGTGAGACTGTCAAAATAAGCCAGGTGTGGTGGCGCACACTTGTAATCCCAGTACTTGGGAGACCGAGACCAGAGGATCCGGGTTCGAGGTCAGCTTCAGCTACTTAGTGAGGCCCTCCACAACTTAGTGAGACCCTGTTTCCAAATAAAGAATAAAAAATAGAGCTGGGGCTGTAGCTCGGAGGTAGAATGCTCCCAGGTTCCATCCCCAGTACAACATACACACACACGCACATGCACACAAATAATAATAATAATAATAATAATGATAATAATAATAATAATAATAAATAAATAAATAAAATAGGCCTGGGGTATAGTTCAGAGGCAGAATGGCCCTGTGTTCAATTCCTAGTACCACCAAAAAAAAAAAAAAAAAGTACCAGACACATCACTTCCTCAGTTTTCTCAGGTACAGAATGGCAGCAATTACACCCAATTCCCAGAATTACTGTAAGGATGAAATGAAATTATATATGAAACAAGCACAGCCTGAGAGCTGTGGCACCATACAGAGCGCCAGGTGGGCCCAGCAGCTCAGTGGCTCCCAGGCCCACCGGTCTCTCAGGCAAGGCTCACATTATGCTCAGGAAGGTTAGAAATATTGTGGTCACTTGAGAACTTGTTGAGGCTGCAAATGCTAAAATTCACACACCTCAAGAATAATGCTATAATAATCTAAGTATAAATTAAACCTTAGACACAATCTTCCTTCATCATTTCATATTCCTTTGGTGTGTAGAATATTCACATGAGACCGAGTTCCTCAACAGACCAAGCTAACAAGAAGAAACCTCTGGTAGATGTCTAAGAGAAGCAATGGGAGAGCTGGGCCCTTGGGAGAACCCCGTTCAGGAGCAGCTCGCTGCCCGTGTACTGCAGAAGTCCTCAAATGCCCACAAGGCACTTTGGAAGGACTCCTGACTTGACCTGCCTGGGTTGGCACTTTCCTGTACCTACCCATCCGGCGACCGTCCAAACCTCCTAAGTTTACACTCCAGAAGGAACTGATGGGCCAAGGAGTCTCCCGTACAACACAAGACAAACACGCTGAGTACCCTCAGCTGCACAGCCCTCAAGATAGACGGGGCTCAGGTGCGTAGAAACACCCAAAGCCAAACACTTCAAGACCAGAAGCACGCCTTCACCTACCGCTTGCCCTAGGAAGTAGCCTTCTCCAAAAAACACCAAATGGGTCTAGACTCCTTGGCTGATAAGTAAAATGGCTTCTTCAAGTGGAATCGTGGAAATAAGTCACACTCTTCCAACAAATGTCCACGGAGAGCCTTTGCCAGAAACTACACTCACTGGGAGGGAGACACACACACACACACACACACACACACACAACTTCCTATGAGATTTCATCTCTTCTCCAAACCCCTTACTCCCTCATCCTCACCTCCCACCCCCCAGAGTAGAAAGCAATCCATTTTATGCCTTACTATGGTGACTTTAACACAAAGCAAAGAAAAACATGGTGGCTACCAACTCCTGAGTCTCGCTCCACCAGGATCTGTGCCTCACACATCTTTCTGACCATTGGACATCTAGTATGACCTCATTACTATAACTGCTAACAGAAACAATGGACAAGACAAGATTTGAGAATACCTTCTCAGTCAACTGCTCTGATTTCAATATGAGATCACATTCTTTGCCATTTCCCTTCTTTATTTATTTATTTATTTATTGGCACTGGGGAGTGAGTGAACCAGGGGCATTTCACCTCTGAGCTACATACCCAGCCATTTATTTTTTATTTTGAGACACAGTCTTAGCCAGGCATGGTGGTGTACGTTTGTAATCCCAGTAACTTGGGAGGCTAAGACAGGAGGATCGAAGGTTCGTGGCCAGCCTCAGCAACTTAGTGAGACCCTATTTCAAAATAAAGAATGAAATAGGGCTGGAGGTGTAGCTTGGAGGTAGAATGCCCCTGTACAAGAAGAAAGGGAGGAGCCGGGTGTGGTGGCACACGCTTGTAATCCTAGTACTTGGGAAGCTGAGACCAGAGGATCTGGGTTTGCAGCCAGCCTCGGTTACTTAGTGAGGCCCTCCGAAATTTAATGAGATCCTGTTTCAAAATAAAGAATAAAAAATAGGGCTGGGGGTGTGGCTTGGAGGTAGAATGCCCTGGGGGTTCAATTCCTAGTACCACAAAAAAGGGGGGGAGAGAGAGGGAGGGAACATAGTTTTGCTAAGTTGCTGAGGGTCTCACTAAGTTGCTGAGGGTGGCCTCGGACCTGAGATCCTACTGTCTCAGTCTCCCAAGTACTGGGATTACAGGCATGTGCCGCCATGCCCAATGCCATTTTCCTACTATACACCAAAAGATGATTAATGACAGAAGAACCTCAACAAAACCTATAGGGCTCAACAAAGGTGTCCCAAGACAGAGCGCAAAACACACCAGTGCCCACCAAACATCAGTCAACACTGGGCAAGCTGAGGAGCCCCACTGAGTGGCAAGCGTGAACTGCAGGAGAGACTCAGAGCAGGAGCTGAGAAGGGGCCACAGGTTCAGGTGCCAGCCCTGCTGCTGTGTCCTTGGGCAGCCATTCCATCCCCTGCATGGCCGGAAACTTCCTCATCTGTAAGGGGGCCCTGGCCACAGGTGCTCTGCACACTGGACTAGATAAAGATGGCTGTGAATTTTTTGCTTGGGTTTGTTTGTTGCAATACCAAGGAATTGAACCCAGGAGCTTCTACTACCTCTGAGCTACATGCCCAGCCCTTTTTGAGGCTGGCCTCCAACTTGAGATCCTCTGGCCTCAGCCTCCCAAGTAGCTGGGTTTTTACTGAACCAGGCCTCAGTTCTCTAATTAGAGCAGAGTGGACCCATCCTTCCCATAGAAACTAACTCACTGTGAGAAGAGTCTTGAGACAAATCCAAGTGGGGGAAATAGAAAGTCACCTCTACTTTAATATCCTAGAGGTCCCAGAAATCCAGAACAACTAGAAAGCCAACCAACTAGAAATCTGTTTGAAGCTGGGTCTGACCTAATGCGGAACTCTGCAGAGGACATGGCGCTCAGGGAGGATGAGCTTCAGAGCACACCATCCAGACACGCCATCTACCCACTGGTGGATTCCCAGGGATGGCGTCCAAGATGAAAAAGAGTCGGAGCAAGGAGAAGGTGGAGCAAAAACTGAGTGCCTCGTGCCTTCCCAGGGCCAAAGGACTACTGGCTGCCCTGATACCAAGTCCCTCTAAAAGGAAGGGGAGGTTAGGCTGGGTCGCTACCTCCCTCTCCCCTACCCTTGCTTCAACGGCCCCACGTACCCGGCCAGGCCAGTGCATGACTGGCTCTTCTGTGCGGTGCCTGCCACATGCAACACCGTCCACAGAGGGAAGGAATGAGGCCAGGGGCTCTGCCCCATGCCTCCACTGGGCACTCAGCAGACATGAGGCTGATGCGCTCGAATGAACCAACTGTCTGGACAGGGTCCACCTGGGGGCAAACACACGAGGACGCCAACCGCAGACGTCGTGACTGGGCCTCCCCACACACTCTAAACAGGCGCCCCAAGCTGAAGAAGGATTCTTGGCAAGCTAAAGGAGACCTCGTAAAGACCTCCTTAAAACCTCATCCCGAAGCCGGGCGTGGTGGCGCACGCTTGTAATCCCAGTACTTGGGAACTTGGGAGACTGAGACTGGAGGATACGGGTTTGCAGTCAGCCTCAGCTGCTTAGTGAATACCTCTGCAACTTAGTGAGACCCTGTTTCAAAATAAAGAATAAAAAAAATAGGACTGGGGGTGTAGCTCGGTGGTAGAATGCCTCTGGGTTCCATCCCCAGTACTGGGGGGGAAAAAAAAAAATCCCGCTCCCACTCATGACACAGAAAAATCAGGATTCCGCTAACTTAAGGTGGCTACCTCAAGAAGGTGGCTACGGTGTGCGGGAGAGCGGACCCAGGCACACTCTCCGTCCACACCTCCTCTCTTTGTGCAAGGGAACCATCCCTTGTGAGGGCTCTGGAGCCCAGCTCCCTCTCCTCCACCCACCCTGCCTGGCCAGATCCCCATTAACGCAAGGCTCGTGCCATCCACACTGTTGTTTTGGAATGTGCCAGTAATTCTGGTGGCAGGAACAGCAAGCTTTAGCTCAGCAGAGAAACCAGCTGGAGAGGCAGCCTCATGAAATAATGAAATGCCAAACCAACCCCTACATCTTCTCCAGTCTCTCAGGTCACCTACCAGATTAGAAGGCCTGTTGCTACGGCAACCATATCTTGCAAGTGCCGACTGAACTTCCCCATAATTTTTAACCCTTTAACTAGCTGGGAGAGGGTGGTGTATAGCCGAACCCATAAGAGAAAGAGCTGGCCTGCCTTTGGCTGTGTGCTCTTACAAATTAAAGCAGGAGAAAAAGGGGGGAAATCAGCAGCTAGGGGAGGGGTGAGAGTCCACAGTTGGGCAAAGAGACAAACAGTGAAAGGGAACACCCACCCACACGCCCACCTGTCCTTTCCACCAGCACCCACAAAATAACCTCGACAGGCCGTGGTGTGCAAACTTTTCAAGCACCTGGCAACTCCAAAGCGTAGAGGAGATACAAATTAACTAAGACAAAATGGAACGGTGCCTGCCCCTCCCGGCCAGGCTCCGTGCCCTTGTGCCGTGGAACAGCGCCGGGCCCTTCTGCAGTAAGCAGAAGGCGGCCGGGAGCTAGGCGCAGGGGACAGATGGCCACGCAAGCACTGGCACTTTCCAGTTGTCTGATAGGCGCCTGCTGCCAAACAGGCCCCCCACCCCCTCGCAGGCGCTCCCACCCCAACTCGGAGCTTGGGAGTGCAGGGGGCTCCCCGGGCCAGTGAGCGGCCAGGCGGCAGCCTCTCCCTCCCGCATTCCACCCACATCTGCAAGTCATCCAGCGTCCATTGCTGCTGTCCGGCCTCGCCCTCTCACCATGCCATGGACACCCTTCTCCACCCACCCCACCCACTTCACGGTCAGCGACCAGGGTTTGTGGGGTCTTTGAAGAACAAATCTTTACAAGGGTTTTCCTCAGCCCCTCAGTCAGATTCAATAGGAGAGACTTCATAACATCACAGAGAGACAGAAAAAGGGCCTCGGCGGCTTCCCCAGCTGGGACGAGCCCAGATCCCCCACACCGCACCCTCTGGGTGGAGGGAATAGGGCTCACCAAGGGGAGGCAGAGGCTCCTGACCCACCGGCCGAATGACCGAGTCACCCAGAGGTCTGTGTGGTTTCCCCAGGGGACCAAGAAAAAAAACGGTGCAAGGCCAGAGGACTGAGCCACCAGTGACACCAGTGAGAGGAGGGGAAGCCTCCGGGGTCAGAGGGAGGAGAGGCCAGGCAGCGGGAGCAGGAGGCAGCTGGTCACCTGGACTCTGCTCATAGCTCTGCTGCCCAATGCCTTCACGGTGCTGGGACCAGGGCCCTACTGTGGGTACCGTGCTACACGCAGATCCAGCAACCCACTGACGGCCGCTAGGGACTGCCTTCCAGGTGGGGGCAGCACGTGGGTGGGCAGTGCCTCAGCAATTTGCTGCCTTTTTTTTTTTCCCCCAGTGCTGGGGATTGAACTCAGGGGCATTCTACCTCTGAGCTACACCACCAGCCCTATTTTCTATTCTTTATTTTGAAACAGGGTCTCACTAGGTTGCAGAGGGCCTCACTAAGTAGCTGAGGCTGGCTGTAAACCTGCAATCCTCCTGTCTCAGCCTCCCAAGTACAAACGTGTGCCACTATGCCTCACAGCAATTTTTTTTTTTTTTTTTTTTTTTTTTGAGGCGGGTGGTGCACCACCAGGACGCTTGGCACTAGTGGTGAAGAACAGGAGAAAATTTGACCCTGCACATTCAGTCCCACCTCATTCTCCTGCTCCCCAGCCAGCCCCTTCCCCGTGCAAAAAGAATTCCCGAGAGGAAACCCAGTACAGTGTATTAAAGTGCTTATGTCCTCATCACTAGTCAGCAGCCAGACGTACTGCAGATAGCCCACTCAGCACCTGGACAGGAGTGAGGACCACAAGCAGAGCGGCCAGTTAGATAGAGAGGAGCTGAAGCCAGGGGGTAAAGTAGGGATGAGGATGTGGGACCATCAGGAAGCCACTTGGGCTGGGATTTGATCACATGTGGCCTACACACTTAGCAGGCATTTGTTAGTGTGCTGATACAAGCAGCTTTGGAGGGACCCCTAAGGAGCACTCCCAGAGCACCTGCAGCACCACCCAGGCACAGGGGGGCCGGGGTTCTTACTGTGGAGTCTCCTCCCCTGAGCTGCTCAAGGGCAGGGCTATAACTGCATCTTTACCTCTCTCTGTAGTATCCAAGACAAAGTTCCAAGAACATTTTCAAGACAAAAAGGAATGAGCTTTTTCCATTTTAACCCACCAGATGGGCAGGCTGCCACCAAGCTTATCCATTGTTTGGTCTCGTTTATACCCCAAATCCTTTGGCTCATTCAACAAATCCTTATTGGACACATACTATGTGCCAGGCACTGTGCACATAAAAATTAAGACTCACACACCTGTCTGTCCTCAAGCAGTACCTCTCACCTGGCAACTAAATGCTGCACTCTTGAGCGCTTTGCTTCTGCCACGGGTGCACAGACCCTCAGCATCTGGATATGGTGGACTCTGGGGTTTGTTTAAGTTGTGTCCCTGCAGCTTGGCCAACCCACCCAGCTCGAGTGGAGAGGAAGGCAAAGACAGGGCCTCAAGGCTTCTGTGCGAATCCCAGTGCCTGCTGACCAGAGGCCAACTGGAGGCTTCATAAGCAATTCCACACCTGCTGGGCAAAGACCCTTTGTCAGAGGCCCTAGTTTGCACCTTACTCTACAACACAGCATCAGGACAAGAGAGAAAAGGCCTCCAGCTGCAAGACAGGAGAGGGGGAAGTGGGCCTGGGCCTCAATTTCCCCTGCTAGTAAAATGAGGGGGTTGTCCAGTCTGATCCCTATAAAGACATCTTAATGAACATTAGGAGACTAGAACCATCCTCACCGGATGGGGCTAATGGAACAAAGGATGCAGCCTGGAGGATTCCAGGCGGAACAGGCATCCCACTGATGGCGTTCCCCACCTACGCTCTCATCGGTGCAGGGAGATTCTGCCCACAGCTCTGAATAATAATAGAAGTAACATTTAGGTAAGGTTGGGGATTAAGTTAAACCTCACTTAAGAGGCAGGGATGTTGGCATTCGGGAGCAGGAAACAGGCCTGGGAACGCAGTTAATACCTACCACAGAGCAAATCGGATCACCGCCAGCTCCTGACTCTAGCATCTTCCACCCCAGCCGCCCATCTCCCCCTTGCCAACTGCAGACACTTCGAGGGCACCAGGCCAGAGAAAGGAGGTTGGGGGTCAGTTTGGGAAGCCACATTTTCAGAAGGGCACTGGCAAGCCAGAAGACAGGGAGATGCCTTCCCAAACAGAACTGAGGCGATTTGAAGTGGAAGGCCATTTGGTAGTGGTGGAAGAGTCTCATGGAAGGACAGAGACATGTATGGTTGTTATAATTATCCTCCCTGCAAAAGCTGTCACAGGAAGAAGTCTTTCCAGTTGCTGGTGGTAATACCTAGGGCACAGACTTTGAAACATCCTAAAACTGAAATGGGCTACCTTCTTGGGTGGCACGTTCCCCATCATGGAAGGTAAAGCAAAGGCTGCAGGAAACAGAGAGAGACTCAGAGTCAGGAGGGACTTTAAAGGTTATCAATTGATAATATGCTGATGGGGGGAAAATACAAAGGGAGCATTCGAGCACTTCATGTTTTAAAATAGCAAAAGTGTCTGGGATCCTAAGGAGGGCATGGGAAGGTTTTTGTCTGCCTCTCACTGACCTACAGAGAGCTTTTTATAAACATCAGGTTTCTCTGGCATCCTTGGTCAAACTCCACCCACCTTCTTCCCAGCTGCAGAGGTCACTGTGTTTTTGTGGCAAGAGCTGCAGGTGGTGACTGAAATACCGGATAAATAAGAAAAGCTCCATTATGTAAAAATCGAATGTTTAAAGCACCTCTGTAGAGCAGGGAATCAGAAAAAATATTTTTTCAGATAGCAGACCCTGTATAAGAAATGCAGCCAGGCCTGGCTGCCACCTTGGTATTCCCTCCCCAGCACCACCAGCCTGGCAGGCTAAATATGGAGGGCAGAAAAGTGTGATCAGACAATGGTACCACCTACCCTGAAGAAACATTCAGAATACAGTTGAGCCATATAGACCTCCTGTCACTTCTGGGTTTTGGTATAACTCAAAGCATATCTCAACTGCCAACTTATTCAGAGTTTTGTTCACTTGCTGAATCTCAGAACTGAGACAGTGCCCAGACATTACACGTGCTCAAGAAATATTGCAGAGCAGGGAACAGTGGTACACACCTGTATTCCCAGCTACTTAGGAGACTGAGTCAGGAGGATAGGAAGTTTGAGGCCAGCCTCAGCAACTTAGCAAAAACTGTCTCAAAATAAAAAATAAAAAGACCTGGGACTAGAGCTCAGAAGTAGAGCACACCTAGATTCAATTCCCAGTACTGAGAAAGAAAAAAGGAAGGAAGAAAGAAAAGAAAAATCAATACTTGTAGAAAGAATGGATCTTTAAAAAGAATAAGTTAAGCCGGGCGTGGTGGCGCACGCTTGTAAATCCCAGCATTTGGGAAGCTGAGACCGGAGGATCCGGGTTCACGGCCAGCCTCAGCTACCTAGTGAGGCACTCCGCAACTTAGTGAGACTTGGTTTCAAAATAAAGAATGAAAAATAGGGCTGGGGGTATAGCTCAGAGGTAGAATGCCCCTGAGTTCAATCCCCAGTACCGCAAAAAAAAAAAAAAAGAATAAGTTAAGTCAGGCATAGTGGTGCACACTTGGAATTCCAGTACTTGGACCGCTGAGACAGGAAGATCGCAGGTTCACGGCCAGCCTCAGTTACTTGGTGAGGCCCTCTGCAATTTAGTGAGACCTGTTTCAAGCTAAAGAATAAAATATAGGGCTGGGGCTATAGCTCAGAGGTAGAATGCCCCTGGGTTCAATCCCCAGTACCACAAAAAAAAAAAAGAGTAAGTTAAGTCAGACATGGTGGTGCATGCCTATAATCCTAGTACTTGGGAGGGTGAGACAGGAGGATCACAGGTTTGAGGCCACCTTCAGCAACTTAGCCAGGCCCTCAGTATCTTAAAGAGATCCTATTTCAAAATTGAAAAAGTAAATAGAGCTGGGAGTATAGCTTAGAGGTAGAATGCTCCTGGGTTCAATCCCTAGTACTACAAAAAAAAAAAAAAAAAAAAAAAAAAAAAAGATAGCAGTAGCAAACCAAGTATCTTTTCACTCTGTTTTAGACTTAATTACATAACTTCTTTTCCCCAACTGACTTATCTATCTTCTTGCATTCAACTCAAAATATTACACTAAAATTATTTTGCATTTTTTGAATTCATGGTGGGATAAAAAGAACTGTTAGAAGCTTAGTGAGAAAAGTTACTGGATGGGCATATGGAAACCTCAATTTGTGCTTCACAAGGGTAGGAATCTTGTGTTCTGTCCACTGCTTCATTCTCAGCTCAACAAATATCTGCAAAGAATCAGCAAACAAATTCACCATATGATCCTGGCCAAGTCATTTCTCTCTCCAGGCCATCTTTTATGAACTATAAAATGTCAATGCTAGGACACTCAGGAGTCATCAGCCACTTCTAATGTATTTGGAAGTCTGGGGTCCAGGTATACCAGTCTGGGAATGTCTTTGATCACAGAAAGGCTGCATAGACCCCAGGTCTTTCCACAGAGAAGAAGCTAGGAGGCAGTGTGGTGCCACAGAGAACACAGGGTTTGGAGTCCAGTATGTAAGTCCCAGCTCTGCTTGAGACATAGAACCTTGGGGCAGTCACTGAACCTCCCCCCCAGAGCCTCAACTTCCTCATCTGCAAGATGGGGGACCAAGTCTTGCTACCTGACCAGATTGCAAGCTAATTATAAGATAATGCATGTAAAAGCACTTTGTCCCCAAGAAGCAGGTAGCAGAGTGACTCCACCAACCCTGCTGGACTTCTAGCCCTCAACCTTACCATTACTTCAACCTTACCATTTCTTCCCTCAATGGGACAATGACAAGACCAGTTCACAAAATAACATTATACAAAAACTCACACTCTGGCCACGCGTGGTGGTGCATGCTTGTGATCCCAGTACTTGGGAGGCTGAGACCAGAGGATCTGTGTTTGTGGCCAGCCTCAGCTACTTAGTGAGGCCCTCTGCAACTTAGTGAGACCCTGTTTTAAAATAAAGAATAAAAAATAGGGCTGGGGTGTAGCTAGGAAGTAGAATGCTCCTGAGTTCAATCCCCAGTACTGCAAAAAAAAAAAAAAAAAAAAAAATCACACTCTGTAACTTGGCCTGTTCTAACTATAAAGATGTAAATTTTTCAGGAGGCTGAGGCAAGAGAATCTCAAGTTTGAGGACAGCCTAGGCAATTTAGCAAGACCTTGTCTCAAAATAAAATTAAAAGAGCTAGGGGTGTAGCTCAGTGGAAGAGAGCTTGCCTAGCATGTGAGGCCTTGTGGTCAATCCCCAGGACCATAAATAAATACATAAATTTAGCTCAATTCATCTCAGGGTTTTTGCTCCCTTCTCAGCAAACTCAATGGGCAGAGGTTTAAAGGAAGAGAAGCCAAAGTCAGGCATGGTGGCGCAAGCTTGTAATCCCAGTACTTGGGAGGCAAAGACAGGAGGATGGCAGGTTTGTGGCCAGCCTCAGCTACTTAGTGAGGCCCTCCACAACTTAGTGAAACCTGTTTCAATATAAAGAACAAAAAATAAGGCTGGGAGTGTAGTTCAGAGGAAGAATGCCCCTGGGTTCAATCCAGAGTTCTGCAAAAAAATAAATAAAAATAAAAAGGGCTAGGGTGTACCTCAGAGACAGAATGATCCTGGGTTTAATTCCTAGCACCAACACACATATACAAAAAAAGACCTTCCAAACCCTGCTCTCACAGGAATGTGAGATAAGCTGGGAAATGCTGCCCCCAATAGAGCAGTCCCTCCCAGCCTAAGCTTGCTGCCTTTAAGGAAGGGGGACAGCCTTCCTCTTCCCACAGCCCAGCGGCCAGCTAAGGCAGGCAAGGCAGTCATCAGTGGTGTATAATAAGGGAGCATTTACAAGCAGCAGAGGTGACCACCAAAAATCAAGACACGTGACCTTCCTGGACACTGCAGACACATCAGGGCCCACCGTGTGATGTGGTGACATGTATTAGCATGGACAGGTAAAAGCCCTCATTCCTAATGCGTGGCACCCAGGGCCTTCCTCTCAGATTTAGTTCTTGCTCCTCATGGAAAGAGGATGCAACCAGAAAGCCCTCCCAGGAAGAGACTCGGGTGTCTCTTTTTCTTAAAAGAGCTCAGAAGAAGAGGGGCTTAAAACCTGGCAAAGATTCTTGGGTGACTGACGATGAAACACGGAACATACATCTTCTCATCTGCAGTCTGGCACCTTAATCATCTTCATCCTTGTCTTCACCTCCACAGTGAAGACTAGTGTAGGAGACCACAAATAAACACACCCACGCTGCATCCTGGCAAGAAGAGGCTCTCTCCCTTTTCTCACTCATTCATTTCCTCTTCTCCTCGACCAGGAGCTTCCAAGAGCACGCTCAGTTCCCAGCACTGTATCAGGACTGCCCAGCACAAAGTAGGTGCTCAGTTAAGAACGAGTCGCCTTATTCGTGGCACTAATATGGCCCTTCAAGTCAGAGCAGTCTCCCCAGGTCACTAGAGCAGTCTCCCAAGGTCACTACCTCCACAAGAGTCCTCTCTAGCCTAAAAATGACCTGGCAAAGAGTGGGAGCCACCTGGCCCTACCTTGCGTTCTGACAGGGAATGAGTGGGGGTAGGACACCTAGGCTCTCGTAAGAGTGGCAGTCTACCTGGAAAGTGAGGATCCTAACAGGTAGAACCGCCCCCCCCCTCAGCTCCTTCTGTGGCTCCTACACAGGTGTGGGCCCCTGTGGACCACCAAAGAAAGTATCCAGGAAATAACACCCAATGGCGCGTTCCATCCTCTAAGGATTCAGGAAAAGCAGGGCCTCAATCTGACTTTTTTCATAGACCAGGTAGTTGGCTTTATTTATTTAAGTTCTAGTTTACCTTCTTAAGCTGTCCAAACATTTGTCTGAGCATCGCTGCCACATGCCAGGCTCCCCGAGGGCCAGTTTTACTTTTAGCAGCGGGTTCTCCGCTTCTTCCCCCAGAGAAGAGCCACGTTGTGAATCTGTAAAGAGTTTCTTGCTTCCCAGGAGCACAACCCAACTCGAAGGGATGAGGAGAAATGAATGGTCTCAAAGCCAGTGTGCAGCACACTGTTGTCTCCGACTGCATGTTTACCTGAGTAGTCCTGGGCAGAGGGCTACAATCCTCCCAGCCTCAGTGGTCTGCAGGTGCCATGGTCTGAAGGGTCTTTCCCAAAGGAAGCGCACCCTGAAGGGCCCAGGTACTGCTCCCTGCAGCACCTATCAGTTCTCACAAGTTGCAGCCACATAAGATTTTCAATCCAGAACTGCAAACCTAATGCAAAGTGCCTTGTTTTGACAATCTGAGAAATGGGGACAAATGTTCCCTCTCCCTACCAACCAGGTCAAAGTGGGGACATGACCACACTATTTCCAACAATGGTATAAATAATGAACATTTCTTTCCCTGAAGTTAAAATATATAGTGCGCTTCCAAGAAAATGAGAGACAATTTGCCACCAAATCAACAACCTGATGTCACAATGAACAAGTAAAGAGAAGTCTCCAAATCTGCCCTTCAGTTGTACTCCATTCCCCTCCCCCATCCACGCCCACAGTCTTTTCTGGTCCTCAAAGAAACAGCCTTGCCAGGCATGCTTGTAATCCCGGTACTTGGGAGGCTAAGACAGAAGGGTCTCAGGTTTGCAGCCAGCCTCAGCTACTTATTTAGCAAGTCCCTCTATAACTAAGAGAGACACTGTTTCAAAATTAAAAAATAAAATAAAATAGGGCTGAGGGTTTAGCTAGTAGAATGCCCCTGGGCTCAATCCTCCATACCAAACAAACAAACAAATAAGAAAGAAAGAAAAACAGCCTCTTAGAAACCAAGAAGTTAAGCATGAAGGAGAACAGTACTGTTGTCCCTGAAACTACCCTCTGCACTGACAATTTTGTTCTAATGTAAAAAACGGAAGACAAAGCAATCCCTAAGTTGACAAAGGCAACCAGGGTTTGATTTTTCCCCCTCCCACTATAAAGGTATAACAAAGGAGAAAGTATATTGTTTGTGGCAGACAGTTTCTTTAATCAGACAAAATGAGATTCACCAAATCTTACAACTCTCAAGGAGCAGGGTGATTTGCATCGAGCTAGGCACACCTGCTCCCTAGAGAGGCCTGGACAGGTCACCTCCCAGGTGCCAGAGGGAAACTCCAGCAGACGGGACTCGTGGCAAGGCAAGGCCTCAGTAGGGTCCAGGTGTTGTTCCCTAATTCAAAAAAAAATCCTTCCTTGCAGAAGTCTGGTGGATGAGAAGACATTACAGTCACTCCATGGAGCTGGGGTTAGCAAACTAAGGCCCACAGAGGGCCAAATTTGGCCCACCACTGGTATTTATCAATCAAGCTTTGCTGGGACACGGCCACACTCATTCATTTCTGTACTATCTGTGGCTGGTTTTGTGCTCCAAAGAGCTGAGTAGTTACGAGGGATCCCTCGCAGCCCACAGAGCCTGAAGTACCTACTATCTGGGCCTTTCCAGAAAAATCTGCTGACCTACTCTAGAAGCAAATGTACGACATTTCAAAGGCTGTAGTGACAGGGGGCTTCAAAGAATGAGGACAGCTAGCTCTAGACCTCCACTGTAACATGAGAAATGTGAACCATGGGAACAGGAGGGGCCGTGGGATGGTCTAAGCAAACTGATACCCAAAAGGACAGACTATTTTAAGTCCTTTACAAATGCCCCCCTACGCACACACCCAAAAGCACGTGTGCTCATCAAGTCCTGCCACCCTCCCTGCCCAGGCAGAACATCATTCCCACCTTCGGTGGGATCATTTCACCATCGGTGAAAGTGATCTTGGCAGTACCAAACCCAAGTAGCCTTTCTTTACCAATCGCCTGCAATGTCGGCTTTTTAGGTTCTCACACAACCCTGGCCAATAGGAGTCCAAATTAGTGAGGTTTGTGATCATTTTAACACTCCAGTAATTAAGACCTCTCCCAAAAGGAGTGCCCAGCACGTCCCTCAAAACAGCTGTGGAGAATCAGGCTGAGAGGGACATGCAAAGGAGAGGACCCAGGCCTCTGCAGAGGGGACAGGAGGGAGGGAAGAAAGGCTGAAGAGCAGGATCTGAATCCACTTCCTCTGCGCCCAAGCAGAGAGACAAAGGCAGCGGGGAGCTTCCCTCGTCCCCCACCCGGAAAGCACCAGACAACCTGAGCAGTGCCTGAGATGAGGCAACGCTACAAAGTTAGAATTAATTAGCTGGCGTACTGACAGAGGCTCCATTGTGCCGCACAGTGAAGCAATCAATGTGCGAGGGCATCACACCCGATGTCGAAAGGCCCTTGGCAGCCCAGGTACAAGAGGGCGAGGACGTGCTCCGTCCTGTCACCAACATGGTTCCCTGCCGGGAAGGTATGTGTGCTTTTGTGCACTGACGGGGTGGCAAGTGTTAAGATTTTCTTAGGTTAGTTACAAAAAAGCAATAACCAAAACACTGGTAACCGTTAAGTACTCCACCACTGAGAACCTCCTTGAAAGGCAGCGACTTGGGAACTACACAGTGCAAAGCTCCGCTATGAGCGACCCAGTGGCCTCTGAGAGGAAGGCAAGAGGGCGGAGCTGGCACACAGGTGCTGCCCTGCTCCAGGGACAGAATGGGGGTGGGAAGAGGTCCACCTATCACAGGCATTAGCGATCCTAGGTGCTCTTTTTACTCCCCCTCCCCCTCAACTGGACACCCTGCCATCTCCCAGATCTGCCAACAGCTGCCGGAGCCCAGCCCAGCTCACATAGGTTCTTGTACTCCTTCTGGCCCAGCCTTTCCTTGAGTTCTGGTGTTAAGAGCACCGAAACTCTCTAGAACTGGGTTGCCTCCACTCAAACCCTGGCTCAGATATTTACTGGCTGTGTGACCTTGGGCAGGTTACTTAGCCTCTCTGCCTCAGCTTCCTCATCTGGGAAACTACTCCCACTTCCGAACTCAGAGTTACTAGCGTGAGTGAGATGAGTTCATTTACACAGAGCACTCAGAACACAGGGCGAAGTTGGCGTCATCAAGGTCTCAGCCCCTCCTGGAGGGCACTCTCTCCAGAAAGACATCCCTAATTCCCTGGAGGGTTAACTGCTCCCCCGACCCGACCTTGGAGCTCTGCCTGGGCTAACACCTCTCCGGTGGCATTACAGCTTATTTGGTGCTCCTGGCTATTTATAATCACTGTTGCCCACACAACTGCAAAGGCGGAGTGCTGAGGATCCCCAGTCCCATCTGCAATGGGGGAGGGACTCACAGGCAGCTTTGCCCAAACAATACACGGGGCCATGGCATCAGTATCTGGGTAAGACCTGGCTTTGGATTCAGACAAACCTGCTTCAAGGCTCACCAGTGCCCCTCCCCTTTACAGCTGAGTGGCACTGCTCAGGTTCTCAGAGAGCCTCAGATTCCTCCTGCTGGAAGGAACCCTGACTTGTTCACCTTGTGCGTTTTCCTGAGGATCACCTGAAGAGCATGCGAGACCAAGGATGACAAGGCGCTCTGGGCACAGGCCAGAAGCAGCGCCGAATCCCTCTCTGCCCCAGAGTCTGAGCTGGCTAAGGGTTAATCCTAGTCTATACCCAAGGATCAGTCCTTCTCTAAAATGATCTACTTGGACAAAAGGAAGGAGGGAAAAAACATGCTACCAACGACTCCTGCCCATAAAGCCTGCCCTGGAGCCCCTTCTGGGATACCAGCAGCCACCCAGGAGTCAAACAGGATCCAGGCAATAAAAGCGGAGACAGACCCCTCCTTGTGAGCGAGGTCCCTGATGCCCCATTGTCTCGACAGTCCAAGCTGTGCCTCTCATGCAAGGTTTCAGGGACGTAAAAAGCATTCAGATAAATGGGTCTCCACTACTAAGCTCGTACACAGGGAGAAACATCTAAATCTAAATCAATTAAAATGTATTAAGTCCCCACAGGGCCCACTGCTCAGAGCATTCCAAGAGTGAATGGAGAAGTGGCAAGGGGCAGGGTCCTAGCCCTCCAGTGCCAGAGAAGGCAACACAGCAAATTGCAGGAGGCCTTTCTCTGATTTCACAGGTACTGGTTACCAGGGCCATGGCCACCTCTGCAGCTAGTCGTTGGTAGCATGTAGTACCTTCTGCTGCTGCTGGTTAGTACCTTGGCCAGAACAACACTGGGAAGCGAAACTCTGATCATTCTGTTAAGCAATATGCTAGCAGTTGAAACTTTTGTTTTTGAAGTGTGCTCTATGTACCATATGACCCAACAATTCCACATCTAAGAATACCATTATGTCTATGTGCAAACATTTAGCCATGAAGATGTTCATCACAGTGTTGTTTACAAAGCAAGAGAATTGGAAACCTTCGTGTAAAACAACTTAATTGGAGGATTAGAAACAATCAATAGTAATGGAGTGGTGAACTGTGGCACATTCAGAATAGCTGGTGATCGCTATTCTGAAACACCTGGAAACACTAAATGACATGCAAGGACCCGCGGGAGCCCTTCACCTGACACCCGAACAGGTGCTCAATGAAGGAAGACAGAAGGCTCTGAGGGATGGAGATGCTGTGCTGCAGCCCAAGGGATTTGTTCTTGGATTGCCACTGCACCCACTATTCTCCATATTTTAGGAAGAATTGGGGTACCTAGTCACCTCACTGCCTAGAGCATTTATAAAGCAGTTTTAGGATTCCTCAACCAGATGAGGGCCTCCAGGCAAATAAACTTGAGAACTTCTGTCTTCCATACTCTATCCATCCTGTGCCTCCTCCACAGCTGAGATCTGCCTTGTTTCCCAATGCGTTAAAAACTGAGGCAGGTGAGATGAAAGAAGCTCCCCACGTTTCTCAGAGATCTGGCTTCAGACCGGCTTAATGAAATAAGTTTGAGCACCTCACTGTGGAGTTAGATGTGTGGACAGGCTAGAAAGCAACCTGGGTATGGCAGGGAGGCCTGGGACCCTCAGGACTCTCACATATTCTGGAATCTTCCATCAAGTCATCCCCTTTTCCAGGGGACCCCCCCCAATTAGGGAGTTTATAGGAGGTATCCATTTTTGGTTTTCACAGTGCTGAACATTGAACCCCAGGACTCATGCATGCTAGGCAAGCGTTCTACCACTGAACTACACCTCCAGTCCAATCAGAGGTATCCTGTACCATGCTCCCTCAAAAGCAAACCCCATGGAGGCCATGAAGGGATACGAAGGTGAGAAGCTTATGGACAAGATTACTGGTATCCCACTCCCCTTAAACAAGTAGAGGGTTCCATTTTCTGTTTTATTATTTGGGCTTTCAAGTAAGACTTCATTTAAAAAAAAAAGTTTTCCTGCTAAAAAGAGAAGCCAGTTAGGAATGACTGATGCCCACAATCTGTAGTGTCCCCTCCTTACAGCTACAAGCAGACTGTCCTTAATTTGTATTTCAAGTGGGAAGAGCCCTCTCAAGCAGAGGTAGGCCACACTTTCGGGAGAAGGTGAGGGTTTGAACTGAACTTGTTCCCAAAGAGGCTCCTTGGGATGAGGGCTGGGGATGAGCCAAAGAGGCCTGCCTGTGAGCAGGAGGGCAGGAGGGCAGGTGACCGTGGCTGGGGAATGAGAGGAACTGTGCAGCGAAGTGGACAGATGAAAAGGCACCTTGAAATCCAAGGTCAAGAATATCCATGTGGAGGCCGACTACAAGAAAGCGGCTGATATTTGAAGAGTTATGTGATAAGAAGAAAAAAAAAGAGAGAACCACTAGTTAGGTGAGTATGGAAGATGGTTCTTCATGAAGGAAAGACGAGAGGAAAGTCCTGCCATCCTTGTGTTCCGGCGATACGAGGGCAGGCACAGAATTCAAGGTTCAACTTGAATGAGAACTTCCAACCTTCGCTCACACCTGGTCTATGAAGATGCTCAGGGCAGGATCAGATACTTAGACTCCCCACCAGTCCAAGAACCTGACCTTGTCCTTCTGGCTGAGATGAGATTTCCAAGGATGAAGCCCTCGAAAATGTCCTGGGCACAAGACTTCTCGATTCTTTTCTACCCCAACAGCTCTTGGGATCCCTGCATCCCCTAAGTTTTTTATGGTGTAAAAAGCCATTCTTGAGACATCCCAAGAGAAATGAAGACAAGTGAAGCTCAAGGTCTCAGGAAGAGAAAGAGCATTGGTGTTTCCTCCTCTATGCTTCCTCCAACTAGGAAGGCTCGATCACGATTCGGCAATAGCCCATCCCACCTTCCATGCCCTCCGGGATCACCATCTGGTACTCCAAATCCAGCAGGCCTTCCTCAGTTAAACACCACACATCTTACTGAGATTCTCCAGGGCCTTCCTGGAAGCTGGTAGTTGGCTCTGTCCAGCAGGTACAGGGCTTCCAACTGGAATTCATTTATGGTATGCATCTGGCTTTCACTCACCCAGAAATCCAAACAACTAGGAAACTCACAACACTGCTGGCTAACTTCCAGCCTGGTGTGTAACATTGATGACAATGAACTCATCCTGCATGCCGATGTCATTCGATTGATAATGGCTAAATGGATGCTGTAGTGAAAGTAATTCAGAACCCAAGGTCGGCAGGAAAAGAGTTACTGTGACCAACTTGCAATGTCTGATTCGAGCAAGGGAGGAAAGTTGGAGTATGTGCCAAGCATTTACCATCTGTCCTATACACCATGACTAGCCTTCAGATTGGATTTTTACTCTTAGCTTCATCATATACTGGACATGTGACTTCAGAAAGTTACTAAAGCCACCTGCCTTTTCATCAGCAAAACAGGATAATAAGCCTTGTCTGTCACTCCCCCAGGATTGCTGGAGGGTGCCAAGGAGCTCGTGTACAGGAGGCCATTCTACAAAGTGTCCAGTGCAGGGGGTTATTATATTTAAGGGATTACAGTCCTTCTCCACAAGAGTGGCCCTGAGGCACTACACGACGCTGAAGAGGTTTCCAAATCAACAAAGAATTAGCGGGCGCGTGGTGGTTTGAGTGGTGGCTCAGCTCAATGCAAAGCCTGGCAACAGATCCAGGGCCTGGGGACCTGTCACACAGGATAAAGAGATCCCTGTGTCTTCAGTGGTCCTTCCCAATGTTGGTCCCAGCACAGTGCCGTGGGCACACACGGTGCAGAGACCTGAATGCCCAAATGCCACCAAATGGGCCCTGCAAGTGAATGACAGGGCTGACTGCCTCTTCCCAGAGGTAGTGGGGTGCAACAACGGCAACTGATAACAGCTGCCAGGAGATTGGCCAAAGCGGGTGCTGCCGAGAGGCCACAGGGAAGGGTCTCCAGGTGACTGTAAAAACATAAGCACTTCTCCACAAGGCTGCTTTTGTAGCCACAGTGGGTCCCTGTCTGCATTCTCTAGACAGGACTTCAGGTACTTACAAGACAGAGTTCAGAGTTGAGATTAGGCTTCGAATGCACCAAAGCACTAAGGAAAACCATGCTGCTGATGGAGCAGAGACACTTTCAGGCTCAAGGCCCAAGTGGGAGACGGAGCATGTGTGGGCACCATCCGTGCGTGAGCACACTTTTGCTTACAGTACTGGCATGCTCTGGAAGGCTGCCTCGGAGGAAGCCTTGGGGGATTTTAAGCCCTGTTTTATGACACACAGAGAGAGCCCACTGGAGCCTTCCTGCAATGTGACACAGGTGCATGGGAATTGGAGACACCCAATTTGGCATTTCGGTGTGTCTGCCAATAACTGTGACTCTGAACACACTGACCACCCTCCAAGCTGCTTCCACTTTTACCGAGTGAGGCTAAACTCACCCAAGGAGTGATGAGAGAGGACCATCAATAACAATTACGAATATCAAGAGATAAGACACAGTAATGAAAATGACTGCTGTCTACAGGGGCGGTGCACGTGCCAGTGCTGTGCCGGGCATGCTGCCCACGTTTTATCTAATCCTGCCCAAGTCCAACAAGCTCTAAAACAAAGGCAGTAAGGCAGGGGCGGGGAGTGGCAGCCTCAAGACCCAGCTCTTTCTATCCTCTTTCTACCGCAACCAGCACGTGTTATAAAGGAAATGGAGGTGTGGCAGTTCGCCACACCCTGAGACACTCTCTGAGCACACCCCACAGAGCAAACTCCATCCAAGAACCTAACCTGATGTCAAGGATGTAGGTTACACTCCCTTTATAGATAAGGAAACTGAGGCGAGGAGAACTCACCAACCTGCCCAACCCAATGGCTAAGGAGCATCTCCCATAGCCAGCCCTGGGTTCCCCTGGCTCCACATGTGCCTGGTCCCTGGAGCCTGACTCTCAGAGGGGTTTGAAGGCTGGTCCACCACGCTGGGTGAATTACTCTGCGTCTCTGTGGCTCAGCTTTCCAAGTACAAAGTGGAATAATACCTGCCTCACGGGATTGGTTATGAGGCTTAAACTACTTCATACATGCAAAGCACACAGGACAGGGTCTAGCACACACTAAGAGCCCTTTAAATATCACTATCAACGCTCACTGGCCACATCCTCCAAGACCAGGATCTGCACCTGCCTGGGATGCCCTTTGCCCTCCATTTCCTCTTTCCTACTCCTTCTTTGTGGCCCAGCTAAAACCCCAGCCCACCCTTGCCCCCAAAGCTCTCCTATCTCCTAAAGCAGCTGGCTCTTGGGACTCCCTTTTTTTTTTTGGTGGTGGTGGTACTGGGGATGGAACCCAGGGCCATTCTACCTCTGAGCTACATTCCCAGCCTTATTTTTTATTCTTTATTTAGAAACGGGTTCTCACTAAGCTGCAAAGGACCTCACTAAGTAGCTGAGGCTAGCCGTGAACCTGGATCCTCCTGTCTCAGCCTGGGATTACAAGCGTGTGCCACCATGCCTGGCTGCCCATGGTGCCTCCCTGCACTATATAATCTGTCTTGTCGTCCAGACAAGTCAACACAAATCCCCACATCTGTGCATCCACCTGGAGCCATGCCCCAGCAGGACCTGACAACAGGGGGTCAAGGGCCCAGGAAGCTGCTAGTCACAGGTTCTCAACATTCCCTGCACCAGCATGAGTGTCAGGCATGGTGCTGAGCTCTGCATCCCTGTACTGCTAGTGAACACCTCTGCCCTGCTCTCTCTTCTAGGGCTGGGTAAACTGAGACCCAGCGGGGCCTGGTTAAGCCAAGGCCACACAGCTAGAAAATTGGGCTGTGACAAAAGCCAAGTTTACCTAACTTCAGTAGAACTTACTGCCTAGTCTTCCTCTATTTTTCTTTTTCTTCTTTTTGTATTCTTTTGTGAGAGGAAGAAGCATGTTTTTGCACAAAATGGGCTGGCTATCCTTGCATATAATCTCCCCAAGACTGGAAATAATTAACAACAAACCAATGGGCCTATGCACGGACCCTCCTGGGGTATCACCAGCACTAACCTACTGACACTGACACTTAACTACCACCTGACTGACAGCCTTGCTTCCACCTTCTTCCCTCTTCCCCTTAAGGGTCCCCAGAAGCAACAGGGGAAGTAGGTTGCTAATAGCAACGGCCTTGGAAGCAAGGTGAGACCTACCAGCACGAAGCTGAGGCTGAAGAGAAATTTTCAACAGCCTCTGGGGCCCCTTTCCGTCAATCAGGGTGGCCTCTTCCCCACTTGGGACAGTTTCCTTGTCTATAAAAACCAGATACTCTGGACATGGCGGCACACGTATAATCCTTGCTTGCAAGATCCTGTCTCAAATAACAAAAAGGGATAGGGTTCAATCCCCAGGACACAGAAAGAGGAATTAAAAAAAAAAAAAAAAATCTTCATGATTCTAGTTACATGATTCTAGAACTCAGAAGGACTAAAGGAGCCAGGCATGGTGGTCCATGCTTGTAATCCCAGTACTTGGAAGGCTGAGATGGAAGGATCACAGGTTCAAGGACAGCCTCAGCAAGTACTGAGACTCTCATCAAACTAGCGAGACCCTGTTTCCAAATAAGAAATAAAATCGGGTAGGGGTGTAGCTTGAAGGTAGAATGCCTCTGGGTTCAGTCCTCAGTACCACACACACACACACACACACACACACACACACACACACACACACACACACAAAGGACTAAGGGCATGAGGCCAATTTGGTCCTCTGGTGGTGCCATAGAGGGAGTTAAGATAAGTCAGCAAGTAGTTGGGGGTTGTTTTGTTTTGTTTGGAGTGGGGGGCCAGTTGCAAAACTAGGAACCAAACCCAGGGCCTCATACACACTAGGCAAACTATACCACTGAGCTACATCCCCAGCCCTTTTTAAGACAAGGTCTCAACTAAGTTGCCCAAGATGGCCTCCAATTTGTGATTCTCTTGCCTTAGCCTCCGAGTAGCTGGATTACAGGTGTGCAAGGCGCCTGGAAAAGGGTTGTTTTGAAAAACAAGAATGCCTCTCAGCCCTAGCTCAGCCCCTGCCCACCCCTACTCACATCCTGGGCTAGACAGGGGGTGTCTGAGCTGAGGGCCCTGGACTGATTCTGGGAGAAGAGGTTCTAACCACTCTAGCTCCCTGCTTCTGGACCACAGGGGCTCCAGTTGCTCTGATTTTCATCCTATCGTCCTGCTGGAGGGAAAGGCAGGCTGTGCCAATGCTACCCCCAGAGCAGGTGCACAGGGAATCCACAGAGGGCTCAGAGAGTGAATGGCCTAGCCAAAGAGTGGCCACGTGGGCTTATGTAGGAAAAGCCAAAATGGACAAGACTTCAGAAGGTCAGCTGTGCTGATCAGATGCCGGTGGGCTGTGCAGGATCCGGGCAGAGACCAGGTGCATGGCAGCCCATGGTGTGTCTGGGGCAGGGGAAAGAGTAGCCAGGGAGGTGGGAAGACTGGCTTTCCGTAGCTACTCACAAGGGAGTGCAGCCTCCCGGAAAATGGCTGAGCAAACACCTCCAGCAAGCCATGAAAGGGCATCATCAACTCCTTCAGGCACCACCAGCCCAGCCCCTCCTACCTCTTACCTGGCCAAGCCTTTCTGGGATTATCAATACTCAATAACATTTAGCCAGGCATGGTGGCTCACACCTATAATCCAAGTACTTGGGAAGCTGAGACAAGAGGATTGCAGGTTTGAGGCCAGCCTCAGCAACTTAGCAAGAGCCTGTTTCTAAATTTAAAAAAAAAATTTTTTTTTAAAGGGCTGGGGATGTAGCATGCCCCTACGTTTACTCTTCAGAACAAAAAAAAAAAAAAAAAAAAAAGGCCGGGCGTGGTGGCACACACTTGTAATCCCAGCATTTGGGAGGCTGAGACCAGACAATCCACGTTCACAGCCAGTCTCAGCTACCTAGTGAGGTATTTTGTAACTTAGTGAGACCCTGTTTCAAAATAAAGAATTAAAAATAGGGCTGGGGATGTAGCTCGGAGGTAGAATGCCCCTGAGTTCAATCCCCAGTACCGCCCAAAAAAAAAACAATTTTTTTTTTCCAGTGAAATTTGTTCACAAATACCTTTAACCAACTATCTATGATATGCTGACATACCCCCCTTTCATAGGTGAAGAAATTGAGACTCAGAAGTGAGGCAACAAACAAAGATTAACCAAATCCATCTCTCCCAGTTCTGCTTCCCTAGGAAATCACAAGTAGCTGAAAAGTCTAAAATGCTCCCCTACACACACACACACACACACACACACACACACACACACACACACACACACCCTAAGGCATCAGGGAACTAACTGGCCAGTACTGGGCATGAACTTACTTTAAAAACTCTGTTTAGTCTTCCTTTTGTGTCAAGACCAAGCCTGAGCAGAGGCACCTGCTGGGTGGGTGGGAGGCCAGGGACCATACAGGGACTGGCAATGAAGGGAGAAGGCGGCAGTGGTCCAGTCCACCCTTACCTTAGGACAGAGGCACCTCCGCACATTGCCCACCCCCTTCTCCACATGTGGGCCCCAGTCCAGTGCCTGCTCAGTCCCCAGGGGCTGGACAGGACCCTCTGGGAAGAGTTCAACATGCTCAGCGTGATGGCAATGATCCAAACAGCCTGACCAAAGAATGTTATTCATGTTACTAATGGAGAAACTGAAGGCCCATAGCGGGATGACAAGCCGCTTGAGGAGCATTTATTCCTGTCTGGGGTCACACAGCAGATATGCACCTATCCACTCACTTATGCAGCAGACACGGTGGGTTCTCCAGGTAGTCCTGTTTAGGGTCTGCATGGGGACAAGATGCTCTCGCCCAACAGCAGTCCACAGCCGCCCCTGCTTCAACCCCACTCTGAGAGCTGGCAGCAGCTCTCGGAAGAGGGCCAGTGGCCACAGCCTCCCTCCAGGAGCCTCCGGTCTCCAGGGGTCAGAGAGTCAGAAGCTAGCACCTGGGAGCACACAGAAACCATTTTTACAGAATACCAGCTTTTAAAGAAAGACACCACAGCCAGAGCCTTCCTCTGGACTTTATCTTGACAGGACAGGCGGATGCGGTGGCCTGCCAGCTTTTGGGCCAGATGGTAGAAAACCAGGCAAAGACCAGGCCACCCAGGGTCAGCAGGTGGCCAAAGGGGCTAAGAGACCAGGCTCAGAGGCCAAGCCTGAGGAGGGACAGGAGGAGGGAGGAAAAGACAGAAGGAGGGCAGGGGAACGGAGGGGGCAGGGAGGCCAGAGGGAAGGAAAGAGCCTTTGTGCTAGCCTCCCCCCAACCCCTAGAAGCAACAATCAGTTATGCAAATGATGTCCCTCCCCAGCAACCTCCCCTCCCCCAGCAAGTGTGGCAGCGCTCCACACACAGGCAGAGGGGCCCCGGAGGCCTTGACCATTCAGTAAAGAAGCCTCCCCCTGCCCTGCCCCCAGCCTCTTCCTCAAGTTCTACTGACAATTCCACTTTATTTTTTTTTTCCAGTACTGGGGAATGAACCCAGAGGTGTTCTACTACTAGGCAACACCCCCAACCCATTTTTTGGTATTGGTTTGTTGTTATTGTTTGTTTGTTTGTTTGTTTGTTTTGGAAACAGAGTCTTGCCAAGTTACCCTGGCTGACCTGGAACTCTTGATCCTCCAGTGTTGGCCGCCCAAGTAGCCAGGATCACAGCCATGCACCACCACAAAGGGCAATACCCCCACATCTAAAATGCACCCAACCCCGCTTCTCACCCTTTGCACAGCTCATTTTGAGGACGGCATTCAGAGTTGGAAGGAGGCAGCAACGCTTAAAGCTTCAGAAAGTAACTCAACATTCCACCTGTTTCGATTTCATTTTGCTAATTCTCTCAATGGAATGCAATAATTTGAAGGGAAAACTGGCTTGGAGGCCACTCCCTGGACCAGTGGTCAATCTGGGCTCACATGGATAGACTCAGCCAAGTGATGACTCTCAGCAAGGGGATTCTTATGCCCCTTACTCTTCTTTTCTCATGAGATATACTTTTGATCGTTTCAGTTTCATATTACGTCAAACATCTAAATTGGGAATCGCAGCTCATCTGCCCCAGGGGCATCAAAGGTGGATATTCAAAGCAGCGCTTATTTACAAACGGCAATGCAAATGCTCAACACACACCTCTGCCACAGTCCATCCCAGGGCTTTCCATCCCAACTGAGGACCAGGAGTGTGAGTGCCATCTGTCACCCTGCAGCCAAGGAATAATGACTGTGACAATGACGCCTGCCACACAGAATGGGGCGCTTCTGTTATAGCCCCCAGAGAAGCTTCTGCCAGCTCTGAAACAAAAATCATTAAAAAACATAACATAGCCTAAATGTTTTCCACGAGTCATTTCCACAGACTGGTAAAGTCTTCTCTCACCTCCTGAGCTCACCATCCCCAAAGCAAGGGCATTTAAAACATTCTGTTCTGGAAATGCCAGCAGGTAGGTCCCAAGCACTACACTTAAAAGGCAGGAATTGATAAACGGCTGGGGCCACAAGCCTTACCATGGCCCACTCCTGGGCACTCACACTCTTGCACACCCCCTTCCCCTGGAGTGTCCCCCACCAGGTCTGCCTCCAGGCCCTGCCTGATAAGCCCTCAAGGTTACTCTGTGAAGCAGAAGGGCAGGAATGCTCCAACCAGCACAAATTGCCATATGGAAGGTGCTGAGTGCTTACTGTATTACAGCTCTGTCCTACAATTTTTTTTGGTACTGAGGATTGAACCCAGGGGTGTTCTACCTCCGAGCTACACTCTCAGCCCTATTTTTTATTTTGAAACCGGGTCTCACTAAGTTGCAAAGGTCCTCACTAGGGTGCTAAGGCTGGCCAAGAACCTGAAATCCTCCTGTCTCAGCCTCCCAGTACTGGGATTACAAACTTGTGCAACCCTGCCCGGCTATCCTGCAATCCTGAGAAGTGAGCCTGAGCAGCTGTTTACAAATGAGTATGCAGGGCTCGCTCAGATAGGAAAGGGGGGACTCCAGCACAGAGGCTCTTAACACTCAGTGCCCCCCTCCCCACTTTCCAGCACCAGATCAGGGGAGATGGGGTCTGCTGGAGCATTTCTAGCAGTGATCACCTCTGAGACACATTTTTACAAAGCCAACTGTCTTAATGTTAATAATGGGTCCCTGTGGCTGGGAACAAAATTCCTAGAGACAGCATCATACACAAAATTGAAAACTAATACCTCTCAAAGAGCTTAGGCAGAGTGTTGGTGATACATACTAGAAAGGTGACAAA
>PVLC010006047.1:39725-72130 GCA_004027655.1 Graphiurus murinus
AAAAAAAAAAAAAAAAAAAAAAAAAAAAAAAAAAAAGAGAATGGCAAACACCAAGGCTAGAACTCAAAAAATGAGCAGCCAAACAGACTTGCTCTGAAGGCTTAAGACCTCAAGGAGTCATTCAAACACAGGAGACAGCAGAGGTGGGCTGGTCCCTGTTATTCTGATCACTCTTTCAGTCAGTAAATGTGAGTCAGGCCCTGAGTTTATGGGACCCATCAATGGGCTCTGCCCCCAAGAGCTCAAAGGCAACTTTATGAAGTTTCTTAAAATTAAGTGATATTAAGGGGGCATGGTGGCACACGCTTGTAATCCCAGTACTTGGGAGGCTGAGACCAGAGGCTGTGGCCAGCCTCCGTTTCTTAGTGAAGCTCTCTGCAACTTAGTGAGACCCTATTTCAAAATAAAGCCTTAAAATAGGACTGGGGATATAGCTCGGAGGTAGAATGCCCCTGGGTTCCATCCCTGTACTGCAAAAAATAATAATAATAATAATATTATTATATATATAATAATTATATATATATATATATTAAGTGATATCTAGCCGGGCATGGTGGCACACACTTATAATCCCAGTACTTGGGAGAGGCTGAGACAGGAGGATCTGGGTTTTCGGATGGCCTATTTAGTGAGGCCCTCCGCAACTTAGTGAAACCCTGTTTCAAAATAAAGAATACAAAAATAGAGCTGGGGATGTAGCTCGGATATAGAATGCCCCTGGGTTCAAATCCCCAGTACCGCAAAAAAAATAAAAAATTAAGTGATATGTAAATTGAGACAAGAGGCCAGGTGTAGTGGTGCAAGCTTTTAAGCCCAGTACTCAGAAGGCTGAGACAGGAGGATCACAGTTTGCAGCCAGCCTCAGCAACTTACTGAGGCCCTGTGCAACTTAGTGAGATCCTGTTTCAAAATTTAAAAAATATAATAGGGCTGGGCAGGTCAGTGGTAGAATGCCCCTGGACTCAATCCCCAATACCACAAAAAAAAAATATATATATATATAAAAATAAATTGAGACATGAAAAATTAATAGCTCCCCCCCCCAACACCAGGAGAAAGAATGGGGAAAAGTGCTCTGCGAGAATAGTCTGTGCAAAGGCCCTGAGGTAGGGAGCTTGGCGTGTCCCTTTCTTAAAGCCTAGCAATGCTATCTAAGTCTCAAAGTCCACATTATACCCAACAACAAAAATATATAGCCATAATTTTTATTCCAGAAACATATCAAAAGTCCCTCAGTATTTTCCCCCCTCTATACAAGTTCACTGTGACCTTCTCATCTCCCTCTACTGATCACCTTTCCATTTCTGCAGCGGCCTTTCCAGAGCAGGAGTTCTACGGCCTAAACAGCCCACAGGGCATCCCATTTAGGACACACTCTAGCTCCTCGATGCCACTGGTCACCCCAGCTGCCTGTCCATGCCTCCAGAGCCAGCTGGGCGGGGGTGAGGGAGGACATGTTTCCTCATCTAAAGAAAAGAGCAAACTACAAGCCAGGAAGGAAGTAGGAAATCATCTGGAGTATAGAAATCCTCACTCAAGCCGGGCCTGGTGGCGCACACTTGTAATCCCAGTACTGGGGATCGCAGGTTCGAAGTCGGCCTCAGCAATTTAGTGAGGCTCTCAGCAACTTATCGAGAACCTGTTTCCAAATCCAAAATAAAATAGGTCTGGGAGTGTATCCTGGGGGAAGGCAGCCCCTGGGTTCCATCCCCAGTACCTCAAAAAAAAAAAAAAAAGTTCTCTTTCATCCCTAGATGAGGCCAGAGCCCAGCCCCAGCACCACTGGGCAGGCGCTCCTTCCTGGGACTCGGGGATGGGATAGCTGGCTCTATCCAGGAAGGGAGAGGTCATTTGTTTGGGGGCAGGAGCAGGATGAAACACTTCCCTGGCCACTCTGAAGGACACAGCGTGTGCTGGGGACTTCCACACACTTGTAACCTAAAAGCACTTGGTTCCTCTGCTGTCTCTGTTCTCCCCTCATCTCCACCAAAAACAGACTAAAGGAAGAAAAAGGAATCAAGTTTTACAAGCTTCCCTATTTACCCAGGGCTACAAATCTATCAGTGGGGAAGCTTTTAAAATAAACTCTCTCCTAGCACTGCTACTTCCTTTCTTCTATTTGCCACCCCCCAACCTACACACACACACACACACACACACACACACACACACACACACACGTTTCTTTAACATAGACTACGGATCCCAAGTCTCAGAGAGGAATCCCAAATTCGGAACACAGGCCAATCTATCTCTTGTATATACTTCCTGCTTTTCATTCTACTCCTCTCCTTTATTCATGCTTCTAAACATGTCCCAGAATCCCTCCCTACACAAGGACACCTTCTCAAGGTGCTCGATACCTTTCAGCCTCTGATATTTTCATTCCGGAAATATGTACTGGGCATCTTCTAAGGTTCTCTGCATCGTTATCTCAAAATAGCACCACAAGTTGAGTGAAATCCCCATTTTGCAGATGAGGATACTGAGGCTCAGATGTTACACAACCGGCGCTAGTCGCACTGTGAGCAGAGGTCCTTGCCGGGCTGAGACCTCAGGCTGCTCCCCTTCAAAAGCCTCTGCTGCCTGCACCTTAAATTCCTGGCACCCTATATATATATCAGACACAAAAGCAGAGGAAAGTGACTCATTCTGGATCAGCAACAGCTGTAAGTATGAACTCCTGTAAGCTAAAGGCCACTTTAACTGGTGCTTCAAAGAGCATCACAAAGACAGAGCCATGAGAAAACCACCCAGAAAGTCCAGCCTGTGCTTCCACCCTGGGCGTGGTCCAGCATGGCTCCAGAGGGCATCAGCACAGCCTTCCCAAGACAAGAGGCTGCAGGTGGCAGTCAGGGGCTCCTCCCTGGCTCCATCCCTCACTCCTGTGGTACTTGGAGCAAGAAGCAAGGCCTGTGGGCACACCTGTCATCCCAGCTCCTCAGAAGGCTGAGGCAGAAGAGTCAAGGCTAGCCTCTGCTCACAGTGGTGACCAGTGTAATCCCAGTACTTGAGAGGATGAGTCAGGAGGATCCAGGTTTGAGGCCAGCCTCAGCTAGTTAGTGAGGCCCTGTTTCAAATAAAGAATAAAAATTACGACTAGGAGTGTAGCTCGGAGGTAGAATGCCCCTGGGTTCAATCCCCAGTACCAAAAAAAAGGAGCTGGAGATATAGCTCTGTAATAAAGCATCTCTTGGGCAAGAGAGAAAGAGGTGGGAAGGGAGGAGAGAAGAGAAGAGCACGGTCTGGGTATCTGCCCTCCCCAACCCTCTCCTAAGACTTGAGCTCCTTCAGGCAAAGTGACCCCTGTGCACTGCACTGCACAGCTTCTCTAGCTGACCACATCACAGACGCCTAGGAGCTGGGGGAGCAAGGGGTTGGGAGGACCCCTACTGGGTGAGGAGGGTGAGAGCTTGCATCTCTGCTTACATCCCATATTCCAGTGCTGCTGCGGAGGCACCAGCATCGCATACCCCAAAACAACAATGGGAAGAAGGACCCCCTCCGTTTGCAAATCAACCACGTCTATCTTAAATTCCCTGGTGAGCTTCCTATGCCTCTAACTCCATCAACTGGCCCTACTTCCCAATCCCATCTTCCTCCCAATCAAGAGGCCCCTCCTTCCTATCAGCACCCCTTCTTCCTCTCTCCACCCGGGCAATTCCTTCCCCCAGTTCTCAACACTCCTCAGCCACAAAGCAAACCTTGTAAAGAACTTTCCATGAAGAAAAGAACACTCCATAAAATCTGAACTTCCCTCCATCTGTCCTCTCGCTGTGGTGCCCAGTGTAGAAGAAAATACTCTGGGCAGAGTCGGGTGTTGTTTTCCATGCACACTGGCATCTCCGCGATCCCCTCGGACCCCGTCTGCTATTGCTTATTGTTTCTAAGGTGTTGGTCAGAAAAAAACCTGAAGGTGCGAGACTCCAGAGACCCTGAAGAACTCCAAGACGCTACCGCTTCCAGCTGAAATCCAACTGCCCGTTGACGGCAGAAACAGGCTGCCAAGTACCACACCACGCCTCCTCAAAGGAAGGACGGATTTCCAACCAGCCCTCTCAACCAAATCCAGCGTGGGCTCTCCACCGGAGTCCCTCCCACTCCACAGAAGGCCTTCTCGGATTATTTTCCTTCAAAAAAACACGATTTGCACATGGAGAGTCTTCACTTTCCAAACCATTCAGAATTAGGGAAAGGGGGGAAAACCACGTCTGTTTCTATTTGAAACTGTCAAAATTAGCATTCAGTAATTAAAAATCACACCCTTTCTCTTAATAACCTAACCAGCATGATACAATCAGGTTGTGCCAACTCTTTAATCTAATTGACTAATTACAGATTTTAATTTAGTCAGTTACTGAACAACTGTTGACAATTTGTTTTCATTAGGGACAGAACAGAATAAATATTTAGGCTTCCAGTCACAAAGACTCCAGTGATGGGCTCTCCACCGTGACCCCAACTTCAGAGTGACAAACCCTGGCTCCACCAGCATCCTTAGACACACGTCCCCAGGTGTTCTCCAGCTGCACTACCACCCGTGCCCTGACGAGCCTACCCACCATCCCTTCTTAAGGCAAAACCTGAAGTACCAGCAGCAGCCTCATTCCCGAAGAACAGGCAATTCCCAAATTCACACGCGTCACTCAAGAAGTGGCAAACACTTAAACATTGTGAAGAAAAATAAATTCAATGCTACGTGTCACTGGCTTTTAAGCAACAAAATAAGTTAACAGTCAAAATAGGTTTATCTGCATTCATCTTGCTGGGAAGCAAACTGTCACTGACATTTTTTTTTTTTTTTTATTAAAGACACAAATTTACAGGTTTCTGTAATGAAATGATCCAGATTCTCTCAAAGTACAATTTTCCTCCAACGTCCCCTCTCCCAAAGTCATCCAAAAGTTTGTCCAAACAGTGTTGTTTAGGGCTAGGAATGGGGCACTAGGTTCAAATCTCAGCTCCCTTATTTAATGACTTCAAAACCATGGGCTCATAACTTCATTTCTCTGAATCTCGGTTTCCTCATCCAAGAACTGGGATCCTAACAGCTCTGCCTTATAGAGGATTACATGGATCAAGTACCCTCTCTGTGCACAGTGCCTGGCCTGCTGTTTCAGAAATGGCTCTTGTGTCCCTCACTGTCCCTGTGCTACAGATTAGGACACGGGGGCCCAGAGAGGAGACAATGACCCACAGAAGGGTAGAGTTCTTACTTGGGAAGTTTTCTTGAGAAAGTAGATTCTTGTACTTGCAGTCCAACAGATGCCACTCAGAACAGTAGGGAACACAGGACTTCTGCCTTTCTAAGTCTCTGGGGAGCAGGGCCCCTGCAGCAGGGGTGTCCCGTTCAGGAGGGCCCTACACTGGCCTCCCTTCCCTCCGGGCTGTTTTCCCTAAGAGCAGAGCCTGGCTTACACTGCCTGGTGAGCAGTGCTGACCTGCAGAGGGCTCAGTGTCCCCTCCAGAGAGAACTCTACACATGGTAACTTAGCAAGACCTCCCTGCTTCAAAAAAAATTAAAAAAGGGTTTGTGGTATAGCTCCGTGGTAGAATGCCTCTAGGTTTAATCCCCAGCACCAACACACACGCACACACAGTGGAACTTAACCCACAGGGCTATTGAATATGACCAGAGATAGAACCTAAAGCATTTACAACCATGCCTGAGTTGGTTGTGGTGGGCTACTCAGGTGTCTGAAGCAAGAGGTTCACAAGTTCAAGACCAGCCTGAGCAACTTAGCAAGATTCTAATTGCGAAAGAAAAAGGTGAGGGAGTGTAGTTCAGAGGTAAGAATGCTTGCCTGGCATGGTGTGAAGCCCTAGGTTTCATCCCTAATACCACCAAAAACAAACCAACCAAAACAGTGCCTGGCATACAATTAGCACTCAGTAACTACTTGCTACGGTTACTAATTCTTCCTTCATGAACACGAACAGCGTACTATCTGCTACTGTGTCTGAATAGACAATCGAGTAAGAACACTTTTTGAAGGCCTGGTCCCATAGTACGTGCTCAATAAACACTAGTTTCCTTAATTTAATAAGGGATTGATTATTACGAAGCCATAATGCTGTCATTTAGTAACTTATCCCTCAACAAGAAACCATCGCTCTGGCTCCCCGCAGCTCCACTCCCCTGTGGGAGACAGCCACGCTCTAAAATTGTGGGGACCAGCGGTAAACATTCGGATTTTCATCTAGTGTCCTCTTTTCAAATTCCTTTGACAAAGACGCTGCTAGCAAAATAATGCCAAAGAAGGTATGTGGCGACAGTCAACTAGATTTAAGTTCATTTTCTGTAGCTTGGGGTCAGAATCGACTGAAGCACTCTGGTGATCAAGTTTTCTGCAATTCCCTATTCCACGCATTAGCTCGCTGACAGAAATTCACTGCGGTATTTAAAGTGGCAGCCATCACAACTAACTCAAATTGTATTGGCTTTCCCGATGCTGAAATGCTCAGCTGAAACCATCAATTGGCCAATTCGGAGATAACGTGGTGGCTGAAATTCCCTGTCATGCTGTAAAATCCCCTTTTGAAGCGGCTCACCGGCTCGCAGATCCGCAACCGAAACCTGTGCCCGGAGCTGCAGGCCAGAACTTCTCTGTGTAACCCAAGCGGGCAGGCGGAGCGGGATCTGGCGGGCGGGCGGGCGGTGCTGCCAAGAGGAAGGGCCTCCAGAGAGAGGATAACATTTTCTACTGGAAGCTTTCTAAAAGACAGTGAGAAAAGACCGGCAGTGCGCACACGCCCGACACCAGGCCTGCCCACTGGGCCGTCTGCCCCTCGGCCCAGGCCGGGTGGCCAAAGCCACAGGCGGCGCTCAGCCTCTCCCAAAGAAAGCTGCAAAATTCCTGAAGGATGGCACAGACTCGGGCCAGGCACAGGCGCCAACCTCTTAGGTGAGGTTTTCTAAAGCCAGAGGCCATCACAGGGATCAGAAGCCCTGCAGGGATCAGGCCCACAGGGATCATGGCCACAGACAGGCCATGTCGCTGCCCTGCTCCAAGCCTCAGTTTCCCCACTGGAAACTGAGAGGCCCCTTTCTGAAATACGGTCCATGATTTGATGGTCAGTTCGAATCTGAAACAGCCTTCTCAAAAGAGAACCCCAGCCGGGTGTGGTGGCCACGCTTGTAATCCCAGTACTTGGGAAGCTGAGACAGGAGGATCACAGGTTCGCAGGCAGCCTCAGCTACTTAGTGAAGCCCTCTGCAACTTAGTAAGACCCTGTTTCAAAATAAAGAATAAAAAATAGGACTGGGGGTGTAGCTTGGAGGTGGAATGCCCCTGGGTTCAATCCCCATTACTGGGGAGAAAAAAAAAAGAGAGAGAGAAAACCCCAGTTTACAAAGCACATTCACACACTCTTATTCAACTCCCAAAAAGTTGGAGATGGAGAAAAATCAGCCCATTTCACATCGTTGGAGATCACGAAGGAAGAGACCAAAGCTTGCTCAAAGAAGCCAAGTGACTTCCCCAAGGTCATCTGAAGGAATCACAACTGCACCTGGTCATCTCAGCCCAAATCTCATGCGCTGCCCGTGACAATGCGTGAGTCCCTGCACCCAACAGCACAGAGCCAGGCAGGCATCCAGAATGACTGTCCACATCCTGCCACCATTCCCGACCAGTCTGCAAGGCTGCAGCCAGCATCGGGGGGAGGGGGGGGGGCACCCCAGAGCCTCCTCTCAGACGGCCTGCCCGGGAAAGGAGGGGCAGAGGAAAACCTCTGACAGCCACCCTAGGAGGCAGCTGCTTCTTAAGGTCAGAGGACTGGGAAGCACAAGGAAAATGTCAGCACTTCACCCAAACACACAAAGAACCTGGATACAAAGCCTGACCGGGAGCTGTGCAAACAGCTGTCATTGGGAGCGGGACAGGGAACTTGGAAGGCTGGGCCAACCTTAGTCAGATGGATGCTCTGCGACCTATTCTCAGGATTCTCACTGTGACCACAGCCTGAGTCTTGTTCAGACAACACCCTCCCCACCCCGAGCTTGGAGGGTGTCCCCAGTCATAGGCAGGAAGCCATCCACAGCCAGCCAGCCACAGGGTGAGCTGCAACCTCCTTGCACCTTACCTAGAAAACCAGGTGGACTGGCACTCAGAAGCAAGAGTGTCCCTGCCCTCTCAGGCCCTCTCCTCCCATGCTGGCTGAGTGTGATCCCACCCCTTCACATGGGAGCTACTGTTCAACAAGCATGCATTAAGACAACTTCCCTGTGCTCAACACACTAAGAATATGGCAGCAAAACACAGAGGCAAGCTGGGCGTGGTGGTACACACCTGTAATCCTAGTACTTGGGAGGCTGAGACAGAAGGATCACAGGTTTGAGGCCAGCCTCAGCAACATAGTGAGACTCTCAGAAACCTTGTTTAAAAGGCTGGGAGTGTAGCTCAAAGGTAGGATGCCCATGGATTCAATCCTAGTACCACAAAAACAAAACAAACAAAAACACAGAGACAGAGGTCCCAAGTGCCTGCCAGGCACCACCACCCTGGGAAACAATTCCCCCAACAACGCTCCAAGTTGGAATCACTTTCTCTCTTTTTTTTTTTTTTGCGGTACTGGGGATTGAACTCAGGGGCATTCTACCTTCGAGCTACACCCCCAGCCCTATTTTTTATTCTTTATTTTGAAACCGAGTCTCACTAAGTTGCGGAGTGCCTCACTAGGTAACTGAGGCTGGCCACGAACCCGGATCTTCCGGTCTCAGCCTCCTGAATGCTGGGATTACAAGCGTGCACCACCACGCCCGGCTACTTTCTTTTTCTTATAGATCTGGAAACCGAGGCTCAGCAATCGCTTTCCATGTGACCCAGCCACTCAACATCAGAACTAAGACTCGGCACTCTCTGGGCCAGCAGCTTTCAAACTTTGGCTGAAACCCACAATGAGGCAGATTTTACATGGCAAACCCAGGACACTCATTTATAGTACTCATGTATCACTGAAAACAGACGTTTCCAGAAACAATACTCATATTTACTTTGTGCAATACAGTTGTTTCTTTTTGGTAATTGCCAGTCATGACCCACTAAGTTGATTTCACCAGGCACTAATGGGTCACAACTCACAAGTGTGCAAAACAATGCTTAACGGGGTGCGCCACTTGTCCGTCTTCATTTAAACCTGTCTTTAACACACTTGATGCCTGAGCAGGGGTCAAACCCTTCTCACCTCTCAGGGTGTGGGGTCTGGCTCACTGACCTCAGGGTTTATTCACTCTGTAATAGGCCCCAGGAATAGGGGTGGCAGAAGCGGATGAAGAAGAGGCTTCTGCCCTCCAGAAGCTGTTGATCCACAAGGAGGAAAGGAGCAGACTCAACCTCCACTCAAATAACTCTCCTAAGTAGTAACATAAGTTACAAATGAGTAATAGTTACAGAGTTACTGAGTGAAAGGAAGCAAGACAATGTATCTTCTTCCCTTAAAGAGGGAGGGGGCAGCTACTGGGAAGGGCCAGAGGCAGCTGGGCAAAGCGCCTGTTCCAGAACCCTAGAACTCGAGAAATGGCTGGAAGAGGGGGAAATGGGCACTTACGGAATGCACGCAGGCCACGGGGCACCCGAGTGCCATCTCAATTAATCCCTGCGAGCAGCAGAGCAGCTTGGAAGCGACATGTGCAACACTTCCACCCCCATCGCTTGGGGCTGCCTGAAACCCAGAGGTCTGCACAGTGGGTCCCACCTCACAGGTCTCCTCCTGTCAGTCACTGCAAATGCTGGCTATCAGGAAGCAGGACTGTCACCAGGCTGGAGGTGAGATAAGAAAACTGAGGGCTGGGGGGCTCGACTCAGTGGCAGAAAGCCGGCCTAGCACATGCACAGCCCTGGGTTTAATCCCTAGCATGGGGGGGGGGGGGGAAGCACCACCAAGAACACACATTTATGCAGTGCTTGCACTGCACCAGGCACTACTAAATACTGTGTGTGTGTGTGTGTGTGTGTGTGTGTGTGTGTGTGTCAGCGTGTAAGCTCATTTAATCCCCATGACAACCAAGTAAGTAAACTTTATTAACCCTGTTTTCCACCGGAGGAAACTAAGGCACGGAGGTTAATGAAGGTGCCCAAGTTCACAGAGCTGAAAAGTGCAGCAAGGCTGCAGGAGGCGGAGGGAAGAGCCCTGGACCCTGATGGGGTTCACAGGTGTGAGGCCTGCTGGTGACCTCTGCAGGGACATCTTTCCTCTCTGGGCCTCCGTTCACCCACTTGTAAGACAACTAGGTAGCCTCCAGTTGCACCACCTACGATCCTGCCATTTATATCTATGTTAGGTACATACCCACCATCACACAGGGTGGTACTGCCTACCTGCTCCCCGTCCTACCCTCTGCACACTGGTCTCCCAGAACAGGATCACTCCACAGGACTCTTCAAGCACTGCCACACCTGGGCTGTATCTGGCACTTCAACAGTGAACAGGGCAGGTGCTTGGTAACCTGATACCCGGCAGTGTCCTGTGGCTGGTCTGGGGCCACTGATCAAGGCTCAGTCTCGCCCCAGAAGTCCAAGAGAAAGAGGGCAACATCAGAACCAGCTTCCCAGGGGGGGCCTGTGATGGTTGGTGATGCCCCACCCGGGATTCTTCTCCTTAAGGATATGTTTTGGGATTCCCTTGCACAAGCAGAAAACCAGGGGAGGCCTGAGTACCTGCCAGAGCAAGCTACATACCAAAGAGGATGCGGAAGCCCTGTCCAGGGGCTTTGAATCTGTTCATCCACATTAACACTTACCCAGCAAGTCACAGCACAGACAGCTTTCCCCGACAGCTCGCCGTGCCTTTCTCCCAGCCACCCCCAAAGGTGCACTCCTGAGACTGTTTTACTTTTTTTTTTTTTTTGGTGGTACTGGGGGTTGAACCCAGGGGCATTCTACCTCTGAGCTACATCCCCAGCCCTACTTTTTATTCTTTATTTTGAAACAGGGTCTCACTAAGCTGCAGAGGGCCTAAGTATCTGAGGCTGGCTGCAAACCTGTGATCCTCCAGTATCAGCCTCCCAAGTACTGGGATTACAAGTGTGTGCCACCACGCCCGGCTGTGACTATTTTACAATGAAGAGGAAAACAGACCTTGGGAAGCAAAGGCCCCACAGCCAACTAGATCCAGATCCAGATCCCTGCTACCAAGGCACAAGCCCTCTGGGCCTCCGTGTTTAACCACGTGGCTGCACACACAGGCCTGGCACAGGACCACTCTGTCCGACGCAGATAAGGGGCACAGACATCTCTGGGGAGCGTTTATCAGTGCCAGCCTGTGGCAGAACCTCCAGTGCTGCCCCTGGTGAGGGTGCAGGGTGAGACAAGACTGCTTGCTGGATGGAGGGAAGGCACCCTGACACATGAGGGATGCACATCTGGACATCTCTGGGAAAGCCGATGTCCTTACCCTAGGGTCAACCTGCTCTCCCAGAAAAATAGGCTGTCAAGAGTTTTCTGAAAAAAAACACTAGGGCCATAAAGAGCAAAGAATGAACTCACTGAGCACTAAACCCTGAGATAACCATTTTACATATATTACATGTAAAACATACAACCACACCATAGAATCACCATTTCCCCCCAGCATTCGGGAGGCTGAGACCGGAGGATCCGGGTTCGCGGCCAGCCTCAGCTAGTCAGTGAGGCACTCCGCAACTTAGTGAGACCCGGTTTCAAAATAAAGAATAAAAAATAGGCCTGGGGGTGTAGCTCGGAGGTAGAATGCCCCTGAGTTCAATCCCCAGTACCGCAAAAAAAAAAAAAAAAAAAAAAGAATCACCATTTCCCCTATTCAGACAAGGAAACTGAAGATCCCAAAGTCTACCTAAGCAGCAGAAAATGACAAAAGTAAGGTTAAATTCAGGTTGTGACTCAGAGCCCAAACCCTTCAAGATCCAGGGGATTCAAGGTCCAGGAAAAGAAAAGCGTAACATGCAGAGACACAGTCCTAAAACTCATCTTGCAGGGCCAAAGAAAACCCCACCACCCTGGCGAAACAAAAACAAACAGTGCTGATTGTCTATCTGCTGTAAGCTCCCAGCTATGTATATTAAAGAAGTTTATGTGAATCATCTAATGCACTTGTGCCGTGGTCAGAATTATTACTGAGCCAAAAAAGATTAATTTTTCTAAATACTCTATAAACCCTCAGACACTATTATAAAGGCAACTGCTAGTGTAACATTTCTGTTATCTTGGCTGACAGGCCTCAAGCACAGGCACCCCTAGCACAGGCACCCCTAGCACTTCTCCCTCTTAAAACTTAACACACACACACTCTCCAAAAGAGGCAGGAGGGGTTGAGGGCCAAGGCACCCTTGGCCTGAGGTCCTCACTAGAGAATCTGCCTCCCTTACAAAGCAGAACCACCCTAAACAACGCTGTGGAGAGAGCTGGGTGTCTCCCTGCTCCCTGCAAGTGTTGGCTGGCACAGAGCTAACTCTCAGTCCAAGTTTGCAAATGCTTAGCTAACAAAGATGGCATTATGCAAAAGGCTGGTGCACACTGCTGGTCTGGGAGTTCAAATGAAGTGACCACTGCCAAAAACTCTGTTTCCCCACTGATCCCCCCGCCCCACCTCCTGCCTTGAAATAAAGGGCAAGGATTTGCAATTTGGGGTCTTGCTGCCACTTGAAACCCATTAAGGTGGCTGCATTTGCCTGGTTTCTGGCAAAATGCAATTCCAGCTCTTCATTTTATGTTTAATTAGCTACCGATGGAGGAGTCTGGCAGCCTCTGGGGTTAAGAGGAATTGCAGAAAAGGGGGTGGGAGCCCAAAGAGGGGACTCAATACAAGTCTCCACTCCAAGGGGAACAAGAGGAGAGAGAAAAAACTGTGTACATGCTGGGTTTTTTTTTTTTTTTCTTTTAATCTACCACATAAGAGTGCCAAGGGTCAGAGCCAAAGGCAAGCCATGAACTTGCCAGGACCTTTGGGCAGATAGCTAGGCTGGCTTATCACGGGGGACAACATTCCCCCAGCAGCCTGGAGGCCCAGCTGCTGGCCTTCTCCTCTTATGCCCGCTACCACTGCCGCCCTCTCTGGTCCCCCTCCTTCCAAAGGGCTCTGGCAAGTGTGGACACTCCCTGCCTGGCAGGAACCTCCGCTCAGCACATCCAAGGAGAGCCCTCTCAAATATCACTTTGCTATTTCGAACCCACCAAGGACGCTGGACCCCTGCCACATAGCCACAAATACCTCAGCTCCCGCCTCCGCCCACGACTCTGGGGCACTTTCCTAGTTAACCAATCCTCCTGGAGACAAAGTCTCACAACTGGGGGTGGAGGGAGGGATCAGCAGAGTCCTGCTGGGCAAAAGCACAGGGCTAAATGAAGGGGCCCCAGGTCTTCAGAGCAGAGAAACTGAGGCAAGCAGGAAAAACTCGCCAAGGTCACAGGTCTACGTGCATTACCCATGTTCTTCACTGGGGAGCACCAGGGGACCTGGGGTTTGGAACAGCAGGCCACAAACCTCTTGAAATCATGCACAAAGTCTCCTTTATGAGGACACATGCATTTTCTGGAAAGAAAACCCACAGCTTTTATCACATTTTCCCTGCCAAAAGTGAACAGCCACTGCGTCATAACAAACTCCCTTCCCAGAGGTCAGGTCTCACTTCTGCCAGGGACTACAGTTCACCTCGAAGGGGCTTCATCCCATTCTGTTAAATCCTTCCATTTCTTTAGTGAGCACATGCGGCACCAAGCAGGCACCAGGCATGCTGGAGGTCAGATGCAAACACCCTCCCTCTGACCATGGAGATTTGCTATGGAATGAGTGCTCCTAAAAGCTGAGAGATGAAATTTTATTATTATTATTATAAATGTTATTTTGGTTCTAGGGGTTGAACCTCTACCTCCAAGTTACACTAGCCCTTTTATTTTTATTTTGAAACAGGATCTCAGTGGGGCATGGTGGCACATGCCTATAATCCCAGTACTGGAGAGGTTGACACAGGAGAATTGCAGGTTCAAGGCCAACCTCAGCAACTTAGTGAGACCTTTTTTCAAAATGAAATATAAAAAGGGCTGGGGGTGTAGTTCATAAGTAGAATGCCCCTATGTTCAATCCCCAGTGCTCTAAAAAATAAAGAAAGAAAGAGAGAAGAAACAGAGTCTTGTTAAGTTGCTAAAGCTGGTCTGGAACCTGCAATCATCCTGTCTGAGACTCCAAAATGCGAGAGGTAGAATTTAAAAGACAGGAAACTTCTAGTCTCAGCTCTGCCACCTCCTAGCCATCTGCCCTTGGACAGGCTACAGAAACTCCAGACCTTAGGATGAGATTTTTTTTTTTTTTTTTTTTTTTTTTTTGGTGGTACCTAGGATTGAACCCACGGGCGTTGTATCTCTTAGCTATACCCCAGCCCTATTTTACTGTTTACGGGAACAGGGTCTTGCTAAGTTACCAAATGCTGGCCTCAAACTTGTGATCCTCCTGTCCCAACCTACCAAGTACTGAGATTACAGATGTGTGCCACCATGCCCAGCTGGAGATGAGATTTAATAATAAAACCCAACCAACAAGGCAGCTATGAGGCCCAACCACAGTCACGTATATGAAAGTGTATTGATAAAGTTTACCTACTCCACTCATTTCTTGCCACCAGAAGGAAAACATGAAACTGGCCACCATAAGGAGGAAAAGGATCGCTGGTGGTCTGAGAAGACACCAAGGACACCTGTACTATTCCCAGAGAACCAACTGGAGAATGGCCAAGTAGAAGGTGGCCAGGACCACACTGGGCCCACAGTAAGACACTCTTGGAGCTCACACTGTCCGTTCTATAGGACAAAGTGTCAAAGAGAACCCAGAGCGGCCCCCACTGGGACCCCACAGGCTTTCCTCAACACCCTGAGAAGCAAGGATCCAGCCTGGGGGGAGCTGCAAGGGAGCCACACCCAAGAGGATCGGTGACCCTCCTGCAGCCTTCTCACTTCAGGCAAATCAATTCTCAGAAGAGCCCACTCCAGAGACCAAATCCCCAGCACTCCGAGTTACATGTGGTCAACATCAAGGCTCCCGGGCTTATAAACAAAGAACCAAGAAAAACCAAGCGGCCAGGTATGAGAGGGAAAATAGCCAGTGACTCAATAAAAACTCACCAAGTCAAGGACAGGTTAACCCCTCTTCCCGCTGAGTCACCTGGTTCATTCCCGGCCTACTGGCCTGGCCTTGACCTGGGAGGGGCCTTTGAGATCGACAACCCCTGATCCGAGCATGAGGAAGGGAGATGACTTGCCAAGACCACTGTATCATTTCCACAGGCCAGCCAGGACCTCCCATGGGAGGTCCTTTCTAGTCCCACAGGAATTGGGGACCCCTCCTCCTCCCTGTGCCCATCAGCACCCACCAAAGACTGGGTCTGGTATCTGGCTGCACAGATTACCCATACCATGAAAATCTTCGAGTCTCCTTGACAGAAAAGACAAGGCCGGTCAACACTCGTATCTACACTCCACTTGATTTCTAAAAGGGACTTAGTGCAACAAGTTAACCAACATTAAAATCACCTAAAAGGGACTTAGTGCAATAAGTTAACCAACATTAAAATCACCTGGCTCAAGATCATCCACAAAACTGAAGCCACTGAGAGGACAGCTTCCAACATCCAGTTGGCTTCCCAGTCCAGGTTACCCCCTGGCCCCAAATTACCTGTCTGTCCTTCCCTTTACTTAACCCCTTCACTCCATTAGCATGTGTACCTACTATGTGCAAGGTCTTATGGGAGCTACAGAAATTAATAGCTCATGGTCTCTACTGTGGTAAAAATGAATAGGCTGCAGCCAAAAAGACAAACCTGAAGAAGCTGGCCAGAGTAGGGAAGCCAACGACACCTGCGGGGAGGCCCATGGAGCCGAGTCAGGCTGCGTTGGTCTGGGCCGGCCCTTGCACTTTAACTCCACCACTGTGGTTTGCCTCTCTGTGCTTCAGTTTCTTCAGTATGCTTTCTCTCTCAGAGTCACTGGCCAGATGAAACAAGGACCTGAACCTATAGTAGTTAGCACGTAGTCCTGTACATGGAAAGCTGCCAACAGAGGCATGGTAGAGGTGGCTTTTATGGACACTGTGTGCAGAAAACTATAATAAAAGCCCTTTAAGAAGGAGAACTTGCAGCCAGGTGTGGTGGCACACGCTTGTAATTCCAGCATTTGGGAGGCTGAGACCAGAGGATCCAGGTTCATGGCCAGCCTCAGCTACCTAGTGAGGCCCTCGGCAACTTAGTGAGACTCGGTTTCAAAATAAAGAATAAAAAATAGGGCTGGGGGTGTAGCTCGGAGGTAGAATGCCCCTGAGTTCAATCCCGAGTACTGCAAAAAAAAAAAAAAAAAAGGAGAACTTGCTGTGCATAGCAGCACATGCCTGTAATCCCAGTACTTGGGAGGCTGAGACAGGAGGATCTCAGGATCGAGGTCAACCTCAGGAACACAGTGAGACTGCTGGAATCCTAGCAAGACCTTGTTTCAAAACAAAAAAAAACGAAAAGGACAACAGATAGGGGGAGATAGCTCAGGGGTAGAAGCCTCCCCACACCCCCGCCCTGTTCAACCCCAGTATGGCAAAAAAAAAAAAAACATTAAAAAGAACTTAAAAGACAGACAGGAAGCCAGGCATGGTGACACATGCTTGTAATCCCAGTACTTGGGAAGCTGAGATGAGATGATCCAGGTTCGCGGCCAGCCTCAGCTATTTAGTGAGGCCCTCCACAACTTAATGAGACCCCATTTCAAAATAATAAAAAAAAAAAAAAATTGAGGCTGGAGAAGAAAAATAATAAAGATGGACAGGATTTGAGTGGACAGAGAGAAATGCACTCTGGGCAAGAGAAGGGGAACCTAGTCAATAGCGACTGCAATAATTCTAGCAAGAAGGAACAAAGACTGACTAGAATATAGACATGGAAATGGACTAAATGAAGATTTGAGGACAAAAAGAAAAGAGAATTCCTTTTATTAATTTTCTTCCTTTTTTTTTTTTTTTCCCAGTGTTGGGGATGGAATTCAGGGTTCACACATGCTAGGCAAGTATTCTACCACTGAGCTACACACCTAGCCCAGCTATTTCTACATCTTCTAGTTGCTCCTCTGCTGCCACCCTTTCAGCTCAACGCACCCCTTAAATCCTTCAAAATCTCCTTTCGTTGCTTTGTTTGTCCTCCTTCATGACCTGACTCTTAGGCCTAGGACACCAGATGGATCCCAATCTAGGAAAAAAGGTTTTGATCCTCAAACCTATGAATCATGAGCCTCAATCAGCATGACCTCATTTCTCAGTAGTATTTTCTAAATGTCAGCACCAACTTCAGCAGTCTCCATATAATTTTACTGCCATTTCTTATCAAGTTACTGAGAGCAAACCCCCACACAAGCTTTCCCTACTACCACTGCTTCAAGATGGCAGACTAGATCACAAATTGCCAAAGAGGCTTATGTTATTTACTAGAACACTAAGCTTGGTTAAAAACCATTAACTTAGCCAGGCACAGTGGCACATACCTATTAATCCCAGTATTTGTGAGGCTGAGACAGGAGGATCACAGGTTTGCAGCCAGCCTTAGTAACTTAGTGAGATCCTCAGCAATTTAACAAAACCCTATTTCAATTAAAAGGGCTGGGAGAACCAGACGTGGTGCTGCATGCTTGTAATCCCAGTACTTGGGAGGTTGAGACAGAAGGATCTCAGGTTCTTAGCCAGCCTCAGCAACTTGTGAGGCCCTCCGCAACTTAGTGACATCTTGTTTCAAAATAAAGACTAAAATAGGGCTGGGGGTATAGCTCAGGTAGAATATCCCTGGTTTCCATCCTCCATATCACAAAAAAAAAAAAAAAAAAAAAAAAGGGAAGGGGCTGGGAGGGGGTGTAGCATAGAGGTTAGAGGTAGAATGCAACTAGGTTCAAAACCCAGTATCAAAACAAAACAAAAAATCATGAACTTCTCTGAAAGGTACTCTTTAAAAAAAAGCAAAGAAGCCGGGCGTGGTGGCGCACACTTGTAATCCCAGCATTCGGGAGGCTGAGACCAGAGGATCCGGGTTCGAGGCCAGCCTCAGCTACCTAGTGAGGCACTCCGCAACTCAGTGAAACTCGGTTTCAAAATAAAGAATAAAAAATAGGGCTGGGGGTGTAGCTCGGAGGTAGAATGCCCCTGAGTTCAATCACCAGTACCGCAAAAAAAAAAAAAAAATAGGGCTGGGGGGTGTAGCTCGGAGGTAGAGTGTCCCTGAGTTCAATCCCCAGTATCGCCAAAAAATAAATAAATAAATAATAATAAAAATAAAAATAAAAAAAAGCAAAGAGTCAGACGTGGTGGCGCACGCTTGTAATCCCAGCATTTGGGAGGCTGAGACTGGAGGATCCGGGTTCTGGCCAGCCTCAGCTACCTAGTGAGGCAGTCTGCAACTTAGTGAGACCTTGCTTCAAAATAAAGAATACAAGATAGGGCTGGGGGTGTAGCTCAGAGGTAGAATGCCCCTGAGTTCAATCCCCAGTACGGCCAAAAAAAAAAGACAGCAAAGATATCAAGAGATTGGCTTGAAATAGGCCCTTCCACCCCATCTCCCACTCTAAAATGAAACTATTTGCAAAGTTACCAAAGACTACCACCATAGGGTGGCTGTCCACAGGTTTAAAAGGCAAGATTTTTACTAGGTAGAAAGGTCAAACTCACCAATTACTTTTATATGGCTGCTGTACCTCTTGGCCTCCCAAGCTCCAGTTCAGGAAACCTATGATCATCACCATGGGATTTTTTTCCCAGCAGAACCACATCACAGATGAACCAGTCACCTCTTTTCCTTTACTAAAAGTTTACCAGGCCAAAAGTACCACTCACCAGTTTCTCTTTCTCAGTACTAGAGAGAGCACAAGAACTGGTCGATTTCCTCAGCATTCCACTCCACAGACATTAACTTTTCAGTCATAACGAAATTCCATCACCTTGAATATGCTCAAAACCAGTGAACCTCCAGCTCAGTCTCTAACTCTTATTACAGGAGAAATTTCCATGGTGACAATATCCATGATACTGAGATCTGACCAGCTATGAAACTCACCCAGATAGGATCTGGTCTCCAGGTCAGTTTCAAACTCAGCACACAGGGGATACAGATGGCCTGGCCAAGCAGGGTGGGACCTAATAACATTCAAGAAACCAATTTCCATGCCTAGAAGAGCATGGGGACCATTCCTACCCACCTGATGCCAAAGTGCAAGACCAAACAGATCACCTATGTGCACACACACGCATGCATGCACAAGTATACACACACACACAACCATTACAAAGGGTAACAAGAAGCAAGAATTGGCAGGAGGCTGCGGAAGACCTTCAGACACTTCCTTTTCTGTTTTCATTCAACAGATCCTAACTTGTTTCATGAGATCGTAAAATCTGACTCCAACCCAAACCAGGTTTGGAGTCCTTTTTCTTCTTCTTTTTTTGAAGAGGATTACCATGGGAGATGGACACATGACAGACATCTCTTTTGTAATAATTTCATAAATCTTAAACTCATCCAGGTAAAAAGTGAGCGACAAGAGTGCAAGGCACTACGACCAGATAAAATTAACTCTGTTCACAAGAATATTTTGGACACAGGATTATGGGCTATCTCAGAATACAATCTTTGGTGGATACATGAGTCCTGCCTACCAAACACACACCTGCACACCCCAGAATCTGAAACATCATCCTCTAGAGAACAAAGCAAGTGTCCATTCTACCCAATTCTTACTTAGCCACCCCTTTTATTCCAAATTTCATGTTTTCTTTTTATTTTTTGGTTTTGGTCACTTTTAATCCAACAAACAGGTTCAGCCCCCTCCCAGCTAACTGTCCACTCTTAACACAAACCTCACATGGTTCTGAGCCCTGCACAACACCATTTAATTCTCCAGATAAGGATCTCCACTCTTTTGCATAATTACAACATTATGAAATACCGTTCACCAAGTCAGAGCACTGCAGGAGGAGGGATGAAGGGGAGGGCATTAGGGAGGTGGGTGGGCAGGAGAACAGAAAGAAAGGCAAGGAGAAAATAAAGACCACTGCCAATTGGCTGTGTGTTTGCTTTTGGTACTGAAGAAGTTAGAGCTATCCAACCCTGTAATTATTGCCAGGATTAAAGATTTGCTACTCACGTAATCATGAAAGGCTTTTGCTTCACTCGAATGTTCACAAGTGTCTCTCCTTTCAGGAGCTGCACAGTAAAGGTCCCAAAATACGCTGCAAGTCGAAAAATAAAATAAGATCAGGTTACTAATTATTACTTGTGTACACAACGGCAAGAGTACAATGCGTAGCGCTAACAGCACCAGGTCTCCCCAAGGCTCCACCCTACCTCACCAGTTTTCACCAGGCAAACGCAGCCCAGAAAACAGAGCAGACCCAACCTCTTTTGGCCAGCCGGACATTTGTAATGTGAACAATAGTTCCTACCTACCAAGCACCTACTAAGTGCTGGGTGCCTCATACTGATGATACGGCCCATGACTACTGTGTACTGTGGGGGAGGCCATCTTCTCCCCACTTTACACTTGGGGCTGCTGAGGCTTGCAGGAATTAGAACCCAGCCCAGGGTGTCAGGTAGAAATCTGGAGAATCTACTCCTGTTTTATCTGTGTCCCTTTTATCACCTCAAATCCAATGCATATTGTAAAAAGGTTAAATCGTCAAAGTCAGAACATAACTATGATTCACATGCACAGCAATCTGGGCAACTCAAGGAAGGGAACCTTTTAGGTTCTTAACCCCAGAGCCCACAGTTCTACTCCTGCCCCCACTCCTCCACCCATCAAAGAACACATGCCAAGCAGCCAAAGGGGAGGCTGTGGACAACTAAGCAACTTGTCCCTTCTCATTGGAACAGAAGACCCTCTTCAGAAAGTATCCATCCAGACGACATCAAGGAAGGAAGAGGAGGGCCAGGAAAACTGCCTCAGCCGCTCTGTGATTCTATGATCACTCCAACACTTCGTGTTAAATGAGAACAGACACGTAAATCCTTTGCCAACCGGGGAGCAATATATAAACATGGGCAGTCACAGTTCTTAACAAGACGCCTTAGAAACACTCCACACCAGGAGCCAAGGCCCAGGACAGTATCAGTTTGAAGGATACCGTTTGTACCAGAATCAAGGTCTGACTCCCAGGACAGCTCCTGTCCCTATTACAGCCAGCTCCACAGTCACAAGTATCTCACTCAAGGTGTGTGAATAATGCAGCCTGCCCCTCATCGGATCAGCTCCACTGCCTCCTCTGGCCCAGAAGGCAGTGGTCATTTGCTCAGTGTCGAATCTCAAGAAGCAACTTCTAACAGCCATTCAGAGCTCCTACAGCCTGAGCCAGCACAAGAGACTCCACATTCCTAGGGCTGAGACAAGGATGAAGGAGCCTCAGGCATTCTGTATATAACAGGGAAACCAGGACTCCTACAGTTGCAGAGCAGAGCTAGAGAACAGTCCTTCCTGGCTTCTGGAGCTGCATATCTGATCAACTCCTTCACACATGAAAGGTCTTCAAGACTCCCAATTCCCCACCCCTGTAAGTAACTTCCACTCATATACCCAAGTTTCTACAAGATCCAGGGGGATCAGACCTGTCAGCCCCATCCACATACTCCCCTCCCAAAACAACCGCAGCCAACCTATCACCCGGCTCCTACAGGTGGAATCCTTACACCACACCAGACGCCTCCAACACCGGCAGTTGGGAGGTTTGCAGAAGTAATTAAAAACTCATTTTCTCTGCACAAGTTAGAACAGACACTTCATCCTCCCACTGTTCAAAGAGACTTGAAACAGTAACCTGAGCTGGCGGTCAGGTAAACGTGCTAAGATCCCAACTACACGACACTCCGTTTTCCTGAACTCCACCAAGATATCAAAAGCCACTCTGCTTTCTTTTCCTTTTCAAAAGGATGTCAAAGACTCCAACAATCGGCCCCACAAAACACCCAGGTCACACACTCCTGACAGCTTGCTCCCTTTCACCCTTAAGCCTCCCTTCTGCCTCTTGGAAATCCCATGCTGAGATCAGACCTGCTGTAGTCCCACACACCCCAAGGGCCCAGAGACCCGGAGAGAGAGTCACAGATAAGGAGAGAACCCCTACCTACAAACCGACAAACTGCTGCAGAGGTCACCTCTGGACAGTTAAAGTTCTTGGTAAAATAAAGCTTTATGGGTTCAGGGATGCTGGAGCGTGGGGGGCTACAGAGGACAGGAAGGTCCAGTCAGTCTGAATCAGTATCTTTACAGGAAGTAGCAGTCCTTTCTTGCTTTTACTCAGGAGTGCCTGGAAAACACTCAATATACTCTATTTCTTATGTTATAGAAGAAAAAGGAAGGGACAGGCCAGTTGTAGAACAGATCTGGTGTCCCCTCTACTCTGCCCTGCCCCCACTCCTCTCTAATTAAAGCAGCATGCAGGGTTGACAAAAACCCTTCTAGGTTTCTTCAAGCCCCTGCCTAGTGCCCCAGAGTGGGATGGCAAAGTGAGTTCCTACTCCAGCACCATGAAGTTTAACTGGTTTTCCATAAGAGGGGAAAGAGCAGGAAAAAACTTCAGGCAGAGTCTCTTTCCTTTCCTCTTTGGCCAGTTGTGGCCTAGGTGCCCAGTGGTGCCCTGCTCTGTGTAAAGCAGAGGGCTGAAGGCCTGCTCCAGGCCTCCCTGTCTTTGTTCCCTTGGACCCAGGGTTCAGAACAAAACACACACACATACTCGAAACTATCACACAAACTTACCACCACCAGGAGTGCAAAAACCCAGGCGGTTCTCCCAGCGTGATGTTTTTTTCCCATCGAATCTGGAAAAGAGGAAGCAGAGGCGGCTTAGAGGAGCAGAGAGGAGGGGGTGGGGTGGGGGGCTTCCAGGAGCCAAAAGGCTGTGAAGACCCACTAACAATAAATGCCAAAAGGTGATAAAAATTCAAAATGGTGGCCACAGTGGCTGCTCCTGAAAACAAAGGCTCTAAGAATAGTGGGGAGGAGGGGGGTGTCAAGAAACTGGATGCTGGGGGAGTCCCACTCACCTCTGATAAGAAGGTCTGTGCAGATTTCTGTGCTCCTACATGCAGTAAATATTCGTAGACGTATAAAGCTAACCTGGAATGGGGCAAAGAGAGAGAGAAGGGTCAGAATGCAAAGGGGCCCTACTCTGGACCTTGCCAGAAGCTCTGAGTCCTGTCTGCGCTGTCCCATTGTGATCCCCACCAGAGATGAGCCACTAACACCCCAGGCAAAGCCGCGGCGCGAACAGTTAAGGGGTGGGTACCCAGAGGCCGCAGTCTCTCGCCGCGGGGGGCTGGAGAGCGGCCCCCAAACTTGAACTTCCAAGTGGCATCGGGGCCAAACCCATCTAGGTCTCTCAAACTCACGAGCCACCGAGCCAGCCTCCTTTTCCCGACACACTCCTGGTCACCACCCTCGCCCCAGCTTCGGGGTCCGGGTAGACTCTGCCCTGGTCCGGGTGCTCAGCGCGCTCTGGAGAGGGCAGCAAAGCGCCGCCCTCACCACCTCCCCCCAAACAACTGTCCCCCAAGCCTGAGGCCAAGCCGGCGCCGCCGTCCCTGCCCAGCCCGGCGCCCCGGAGGGCGCGGAGCCGGCGGCGAGGCCGCGGGCAGGGAAGAGAGAGCGCTCCCGGCCAAACAAAGCCCCCGGCACGCACTCCTCACGCCGCGGGCGGACAAAAGGAGCCTTCGGGGCTGCAGAAGCCACGCGCCCCCTGCCCGCGCCGGGTAGGCAAAGTGCGGCCACCGCGGCGAGCGCCCCGGCTGGGGCGAGCGCACCGCTCGCTGCGGGACCTCGCCCACCCCTCATCGCGGGCCCTCGCGCCCGGCCCGCCGCGAGGCCACCAAGTGCCCCTCGCCCGAGGCTGCCCCCGCCGCCCCTTCCCGGTGCCCCAGCCTCCACCGGATCCCAACAATGGGTTCTCCCATGCCGTGGCCCGGGAGAGGGGCCGGGCAGGCGCGCGGGGCCCCGGGGCCGTAGGACGAGCAGCCCCGGCCCCCGCCCGCCCACCTGCCTCCCACCGCCCGCCCGCCCGCAGCCCCGCGACGCGCGGCCGCCACTCGCGATGGGGCTTACTTTTCCCGAGCCTGCCCGTCCGAGGGCACCGCCGAGCCTTTGCCTTTGGCAAACATGGTTTGCAGAGAAGAGGGCGCCAAGCCCCGCCGCCGCCGCCGCCGCCGCTACCGTCCGGCTCTCCCGAGCTGCCCTGCTCCCGGCCCCCTCCCGGCGCTCGCTCGCTTGCTCGCGCTCCGATCGCCGCGCTCCCTCCCTCCCCCCCGGCGCTGGCTCCGCGCTCTTTCCAGCTGTCAAAGCGTCAGCCCCGGCCGCGGCCCCATCGCCCTGGAACTCCTCCCGCGCCGGCTCGGCCTGCGCTGCGCCGCCGCCGCCCGGCTGCCCGCGGGTCGCTCGCTAGCCCGCCCGCGCGCCCGCCGCCCGGCTCCGCCTGCGCCGCCCTCTGCGCCTCCGGCACCGCTGCCGCCGCCGCCGCCGCTGGTCTACTTGGAGCTCAACCGAACGTGGCTGCCCGGGCAGGGAGCGCGGCGGGCGGCAACGCCCCGCGACGGACGGCCGCCTCGGCCAATCGGCGCGCGGGGGCGGGCCCGGGCGGCCGGCAGGGACGCCCTGTCAGCGCCGGCCGCGGCAGTCCCGCTGCGCCGCCTCCGCGAGCCGCGCGGCTCCAGCTCCCGGTCGGGGGTGTCCGGGGGCGAGCCTCCGCTCTGCGGACGGGCGGGGGCGCTGGGGCCCGGGTCCCCCGCGGGGGTCTGGCCAGCGGTCTTCGCGCGGACCGGGGGGCAGGGGTGCTGCGGCGGCGACCGAGGGGAGGGAAGGGGCGCGGACCCCGGCCGAGCGCTCCCGCCCCTCCGGCTTGGCCCTGGTCTTATCGGCCTCGCCTCCCCGCCGCGGTCGGCGCTCGCCCAGCTCTTATCTCGCCCCCCTCCGACCCCGACCCCTCCCCAGACCCACCGCCCCGCCCCCGGCCCCTCGCGCCCAGCCTGGCTTCGGAGCGAGGCGCCGGGCTCCACGCAGGGAGCTGGGCGCTCGATCCGGCGCCGAGGCGCGCGGCTGCTCCTTTACTAGATCATTAAAATACTTTGGAAAACCCCAAAGTGGAGCCGCGCGAAAATGGCCCTTGGCGTGCTTTGGGGAGCCTTGGGGGAGGGGACGAGGGACTTGGGCAAAGAGGAGGGAGAGTGATTTCTCCCAAATTTCCAAGGTTTGCCAGCCCTGGCAAGTTAGCCCCTCGGCTTCTCCACGGGGAACGGCGCCGTACGAGGGTAGGGGGCGTCACCTGGGCACCCCGCGACTCAGAATGCCCGCCGCAGAGAGCTGCAAACTTCAAATAAATGGAGCAAATTGGGGAGTGGGGGGTGAGAGTCGGGCGTAGGGGGAGGGGAAGCTTCCATTGTCAGTGACCCAGGTGTACAATGGGAAATTGAGAGGGGGGCTGGCAGAGTGACCTAGCTATTTGCTGCCGTCTCTTTTCTGTCTACGCCAAAAACGTTGGAAACACGCTGTGTGCCTCTCATTGAAGGCGCTTAAGACCAGAAACCGGCGAAATAGGAGAAGGCTCCCCCATTTTCAGACTGTTGTAAGAGCGCGGTTCTCTTTAAATGTGATAAAACACTGTCGGCACTGTCTCTTTAAAAGAGTCAAGCAGAAAAAGCTGTGTAAGCGCTGATTGGCTGCCTGTTTGGATACATCTTTAGGGGAGCCTTGAAACTGTTAGCCTAGGTTGATTTTTTTTTTTTTAACTGCGCTGTTCCAATAAACAAGTAACGCCCCTCCCCCTAACATGCCTCGCACCAAACAATTAAAGGATAGGTCAGTGTCCTGGGGAAAACACGTTTCAAGTAGAAAAACTCAGAACTAGATTTCAGCAAAATAAACAATAATTCCCTGCCATTAAAGTTTGCTTATTTTGTTCTGTAGAAAAGAGAAAAGGGGCTTTTAAAAGAAATGCCCCGCAGCAAAAGGATCTGCATTGGTTCAGGAAGGAGACTCGTGCATTTTTGGAATAATGTTCTGCTCAGTGTTACAGCCTCCCTAAATTAGAATACAGCCAGGCCCTACAGACACCTCTGGATTCACTCTGTTCTCTGCCAGCAACCCAGAGCTAACAGGGGAAAGGGGCAGAAAAAGGAAAAGGCTGAACCCGAGTTTTTGGGTGTTTGTGTGCGAGCCTCTAGTTTAAAGGTTGTTTTGTCAATGAAGGAAGAAGCAGGGAGGTTGGAAGAGAGTTGAAATACAATGATAGGGAGAGAGGGAAATAATTACAGTTATTTTTTTTCCCAGAGGCAATTTAATTTAGTAGGGCTAACTTAAGGTGCCTTAGAGCCCACACTAATTAAATCGGCCTGCTCATACCCTTCCCTGGACTTCCTTCTGGTTGGGATGGGCTAAGAATGGCCAGGGATCCTCGTCAACAGGCTGACTCACAAGATGCCTGACTCATCTAGGTCTGCAAGACCCAGAACCATAAGGATGAGCTGGGTCCTGGCTAAGGGAAGGTGCTGCCCTGGGCCCTAGAGGGCTGTCTCCCTCGGGCTGGCCTGCCCTATCAGCATGGGGCTGCAGAAAGCACTGCCATTTGCATGTGGGCACTAGCCTGTCAAATGGCAAAGGGGGATGGAAGATAGGATGTATGATGCTGAGGTTTCCCTCCTTCCAAAGCATGTGTGAGAGGAAGAGGTGGTTGGTGTCGGGGACTCTGTGCCAGGCACTCCTTCCCCGACACGTGGGTTGGTAGGTTCTTGGCGGAGCTAAAGAAGATGGTGAGAAGACCCAGGCAAAGGAAGAAGGGCGGTATCTTAGCTGCCCTGCCTACTGGGGAGGAGAAAGCAGAAGGAGTCCCTGGAAGCTGGACCATTAGGCAGCCCCACCTAGGTGTGAGGATACCGGTGAGGTGAGAAGTCCAAACATCCTGAGGCTAGTGTTCACCCAACCTGGAGGACCCCCCAGTCTCAACACCACATCTTTGTGCAGGTGTCCTTTGACCTGAAGACCCCGGCCCCAGCCCCCTTCCCACATCATTCTTTAAAGGCTAAGATCCCCTCCAAGGCCATCTCTGTCTAAGAACCTCCTACCTCTCACTCCTGGAGCAAACCCATCCCTCCCTGGGTCACCTCTGAACCTGTGCTTCATTCATCCTGCCCTTTGTGTAGCCAGTTGTTTACTGTCTGTCTCCCCCACCAGACCACCAGATGAGAGGGCAGGATCTGAGTCTGAGTCATCTGCGAGGCTCCCCACCCAGCAAGTTTGACAACTCTGTGCATATGGCCTCAATATAGGGACCTAGAGTCCCAAGGTACTTGGGAAGGGGGGAATCACCCCATCCCCTAAGTAGCTCCGGGCCCTGTAGGCAGATAAGAAAGGGACACCACCACCCACAATAGGATTAGATAAGGCCACTCCTTCTACTCAGCCCCACCCACCTGATCCCCAGCCACCTGAAACAACTGCACTTTCAGTTCCCAGAATGACCAAGCCATTTCACACATCACCCTACACCCTACACTCCCTACATTCACATTCCCTTTTTTTTTTTTTTTTTTTTTTTTGCGGTACTGGAGGTTGAACTCAGGGACTCAGGGGCATTCTACCTCCGAGCTATACCCCCAGCCCTATTTTTTATTCTTTATTTTGAAACCGAGTCTCACTAAGTTGCGGAGTGCCTCACTAGGTAGCTGAGGCTGGCCGCGAACCCGGATCCTCTGGTCTCAGCCTCCCGGATGCTGGGATTACAAGCGTGCGCCACCACGCCCGGCTTCACATTCCCTCTTTACCTCTCCCTTTCTTTTATTTGTATGTATGTATGTGTGTATGTATGTATGTATGTATGTATGTATGTATGTATTTTTGGTACTAGGAATTGAACCCAGGGGCATTCTACCTCCAAGCTACACCCCCAGCCCTATTTTATTTTTATTTTGAAACAGGGTCTCACTGAGTTGATGGGAATCTTACTGTTTGCAGAGGCTGTCCTCAAACCCCCAGTCCTCCTGTCTCAGCCTCCCAAGTACTGGGATTACAAGTGTGGACCACCACGCCCAGCTTCTCCCTCCTTTTCTTTTTCTTTCTTGTAGGACCCATTTATTGAACACCTACTATGTACCAAGCCCTGTCCTAGGCACTTTGTAATAAGCCAGACAAAAATCCTTACCCTGTGGTGCTTTCACTGTTGTGAAATGCTCTGCCCAAGGCCGCCTCCTGTGAGACATTCCTATTAATACTTCCAGTCCAGCCAGGCAGGTAGCCCCTCCCAGGGGCCTTCCCAGGACCCCCTCTGAGCTCCCTGGGTTAGGCATGCCCCCCCTGACTAGGGCCGATTGCCATGACCACAGTGCAGGAGTGTAGCTCACTCTGCATGTCCCCCATGAGCACACGACTCCTTGGGGGTCAGGGAATGTTTGTCATTCCCCAGGGGCCTCCGCCCAACAGCAATGGCAGAGGGACCGAAGGACAAATGAAGTACTGAATGAGCAAGGGGATCGGGGAAGAAGGAACGGTGAATTCCAAGCTTAGACTAGAATGGCCACCACTTCCTCTCCCAGCTGCCAGAAAATGGGGCAGCAGAAACCCTGGGACCTGGGGCTGGGTTGGCAGGGGCCAGGCCTCTGGAAGGTGGCAGTTAAGGAGAGGGCCTTCAGGCCCATGGGCTCAACCCAGGAGACCTCACTTGCCAAGGAGACCTGGGGATCTGGTTTCCTGTCCCTAGGTCACAGCTCTGTGAGTGTTCCTCAGAGCTGCTGGAGGGCAGGGCTCCCCCTGGGGTCGCTTGAATGGAAGCTGAGCTCTGCCCCTGGCTTGCTTATTCCTAGAATTGCAAGGAGTTCTCCTGGTCCAAATCTTGGACTGCTCCCCAAGGAGGCTCTGCCACATTGGTCATCCCTGGTTATAGCAGGTGTTTCCCCCAGGGGATCAGGGGACTCCTGGAAAGAGTACAAAGTCTAGCACCCAAAGGCCCAGCTTTGCCCAGACATGGTGGTGGTGAATGGCTGTAATCCAAGAACTTGGGAGGCTGAGACAGGAGAACTGGAAGTTCAAGGCCAGCCTCAGCCACTTAGCAAGACCCTGTTTCAAAATAAAATATAGCTGGGGGTGTAGCTCAGAGGTAGAATGCCCCTGGTTTTAGTCCCCAGCACCACAAGAAAGAGGGAGGGAGGGAGGGAGGGAGGGATGACGGACAGACTGCCTTCCACGTCTTGCTGGAAGCTTTGGGCAAGTGGCCTCCCCTCCCTGAGGCAGGCCGGGAGGATGATATGCGGAATTGATTGGGCTTCACCTGCTGCTAGGCAGCACTGGCTGAGCCCAGGGTCCCGCCACCTCTGCAGAGTGGAGAGTGGCCACTTCAGAAGGTGGTTTGAGCTTAACAGTGGTCATAGTTGGGGAAACGTTGTCTAAATTGAAAAAGATGTATAATTAGCCTAGCATGCCAGCAAACAAAAGTGGTGAGGAAAAAGGGAGTAAATATAACTTTTAAATCAAGCCTGGTGACACACACTTGTAATTCCAGTACTTGGGAGGCTAATGCAGGAAGGTGGCAGTTTTGAGGCCAGCCCCAGCTACTTAGACCCTTCACAACTTAGTGAGACTGGTTTCAAAATAAAAAATAAATAGGGCTGGGGTTATAGCTCAGAGTTAGAATGCCCAATACCACAAATAATAATAATAAATAAAATCAAAGGGGGTTTTGTTTGGGAGGGGGTGCTGGGAGGCATTCTACCTCTGAGCTACACACCCAGCCCTATTTTTTTCCTTTTCTTTCTTTTTTTTTTTTTTCAGGGATTGAACCTAGATAGAACTCTGAGCTACCCGCCCCCAGTCCTTTTTTTTTTTTCTTTATTATGAAACAGGATCTCACTAAGTTGCTGAGAACCTCACTAAGTAGCTGAAGCTGGCTGCGAACCCGGATCCTCCGGTCCCTGCCTCCCAGGTTCCCAGGTACTGGAATTATAAGCATGCACCACCACACATGGCTCCTATATTAAAGAATAAAAATTCTTTAGTTCGAAACAGGGTCTTACTAAGTTGCAGAGGGCCTCACTAAGTAGCTGAGGTTAGCCACGAACCTGCCATCCTCCTGTCTCAGCCTCCCAAGTACTGGGATTACAAGCATGCTCCACCACACCTGGCCATGTCAAAGGGGTTTTGAAATGCCTTCCTAGGGAGATTTACCCATCCTAAGCCAGTTTCATTAGCAAAAGAGGTTTTAGGCAATGGATAGGGTGGATTTAGTTGGATCTTGAAAACATCTACTGTGTGAGCAGCCCCAAACCAGAGATGTAGGCAAGTACCAGGAAGGAGGCCAGGCCCTGTCCTGGTGGCTGTGGGAAGAAGCTGCTGCTTCCTGCCCTACGCTCACCCTCCAGTGGGTGGGCGTCCTGACCTTTGATTCACTGCCTCCTCCCCCCACACATACACTAAGCCTTCTGCAGTATCTCAGTACCCAGGTACAGTTCCTGCTCCTGTTCCCATAGCAGCTGTGCCCTTTGCAAGCAAGACCTGTGGGTGCCTTGGACCAGCAGGCCAGGTGTGTTCACTCACCTGCAGCACCTTGGCCGGTGCTGGTGCAGCCCCCTCTACTTGAACCCTTTCCTCTAGGATGAAAGCCCCTCCCCTACTTCCTCCAGGTCAGCTTGGCCACAGCCCCTCCCTCAGGAACCGCTAGAGAAAGACACCTGCCCCCATCCTGTTCTGCTTTTCTCCATAGCAACCGTCACCACCTGACATCGTATATATTTATTTATTTTCTCTTACCCATTTCCCTCATTAGGATTGAACTACTCTTGGGCTTTAGCCTCACCTCTTAGAACAGGTACTCATTTTTTAAAATAAATTGTTACATGTTGAGCAAGATGATTCATTTTGCAAAGGTTCTCTGAACACCAGCTAAGGGCTGGGCATCCTGAGGGTGCCAAAGACGCAGTGGTGAGCAAGACCATCAAGGTCTCCCTCCTTGTGGGGGGGTGCCACCCAGAAGAAAAGACAGGGTAGTTTGGCGGGCACACAGCTGCATAAATCAGTACAGACTGTGCCAAGAGAAATCGGTAGAGAAGGCCACAGGGGCTGACCTGGTGGTCAGGGAGGGCTTCATGAGGAGGTGACATTTGAGCTCAAAAGGAAGGAAGTGTGGGAGCCAACATGCAAAGGGGCAGGGGATATTCCAGGCAGGGGACGGAAGTGTCTGCAGGGAGGAGCCTGCCAGGTGGAGTTATTGATAGCTGGACCTTGTGGCAGGAGCAGAATGCCCATCTGTTCTGAAAGTGTCCCTTGCAATGGTATCAGAGAAACCGCAGGACAGAAGACAGTTCATTGGGGAGATGCCGCCAGGTAAATCGCAGGAAGCAGGTCACTGCGGCAATGGCTGGAGTCAAAGCTGAGCTGACCGCTACATACCCATTAGGGGGGCTGTTACCAGGAAGGAAGACAAAACAAGCAAAACCAGGAAACGATATGTGTTAGCGAGCACGTGTTTACGCAGAAGGGGCTGTGGCACCAACCAAGGTGCTGCAGGTGAGTGAATACACCTGGCCTGCCAGTCCAAGGCACCCACAGGACTTGCTTGCAAGCGGCACAGCTGCTATGGGACTATATCCTGGTACTGAGATACTGCAGAAGGCCTAGCGTGTGTATGTGTGGGGGAGGCAGTGAATCAAAGGTCAGGACACCCACCCACTGAAGGGGGAACCAGGGCAGGAAGCAGCAGTTTCTTCCCCCAGCCACCAGGTCAGGGCCTGGCCTCCTTCTTCCTGGCATTTCTCTATATTTCTTGGGTTGTTGGTGGGAATATAAAATGGTACAAAGCTGGGTGTGGTGGTGCACACTTGTAATCCCAGCATTTGGGAGGCTGAGACTGTAGGATCTGGGTTGTCCGCCAGCCTCAGCTACCTAGTGAGGCACTCCGAAACTTAGTGAGACCCTGTTTCAAAATAAAGAATAAGAAATAGGGTGGGGGTATAGCTCGGAGGTAGAATGCCCCTGAGTTCAATCCCCAGAACCGCAAAAATAAATAAATTAAATTAAATGGTACAGACACAATGGAAAACAGTGTGGAGGTTCCTCACAAAATTAATCATAGAATTACCATGTGATCCAGCAATTCTAGGTATAGACCCAAAAGAACTGAAAGCAGGGACCAAAAAAGATATTTACACACCAGTGTTGACAGCAACATTATTCACATTAGCCAAAATGGAAACAACCCAAAGGTCCACACAAATAAATGGATAAACAAAATGTGCCCTAAGAGCTGGGCGTGATGGTGTACGCTTGTAATCCCAGCATTTGGGAGGCTGAAACTGGAGGATCTGGGTTCATGGCCAGCCTCAGCTACTTAGTGAGACCCTCTGCAACTTAGTGAAACCTTGTTTCTTTCTTTCTTTTTTTTTTTTTTTTTTTTTTTTTTTTTTT
>PVLC010006048.1:0-71949 GCA_004027655.1 Graphiurus murinus
AAAAAAAAAAAAAAAAAAAAAAAAAAAAAAAAAAAAAAAAAAAAAAAAAAAAAAAAAAAAAAAAAAAAAAAAAAAAAAAAAAAAAAAAAAAAAAAAAAAAAAAAAAAAAAAAAAAAAAAAAAAAAAGAAGAAGAAGAAATATAGATATCAAATAAGCACTTAACAAGATACTCAATAGCTAAAATTAACATTTTAAAAAACATTATTAAATGTTGGCAAGAATGTAGAGCAATTAGAACTACTATACCTTGCTAGTGGTAATACAAAATATCATATATTTTTGAAAACAGATTTGCCATATGTTAAAGAGTTACACATGTACTAATCATTTGTTCAATATTATCATCTTAGGTATTGTTTAAGAAAACAATTGTCCACATAAAACCCTATGCAAATAGTCTACAGACTATACAAAATCATAAAAACCTGGACAAAATCTAATGTTCTCAAATGGAAGAGTGGATAAATTATAATGTATCTATATGATGAAAGATTATTGATATATGCAACAATGTGAATGGATCTCAAATACATTATGCTAAAAGGAAAAAACACAGACAAAACTATAGTTAGTTACATGATCCCATTTACATAACTTTCTTTTTTTTTTTTTTTTTTTTTTTTGTGGTACTGGGGATTGAACTCGGGCATTCTACCTCCGAGCTATACCCCCAGTCCTATTTTTTATTCTTTATTTTGAAACCGAGTCTCAATAAATTGCAGAGTGCTTCACTAGGTAGCTGAGGCTGGCTGCGAACCCGGATCCTCCGGTCTCAGCCTCCCGAATGCTGGGATTACAAGAGTGCGCTACCACGCCCGGCTACGTAACATTCTTGAAAAAGAAAAAGTATAGAGATATAACACAAATCATTGATTGCCAGGTTTAGCTACCCAAAAATAGCAAGAATGAATTTGGAAGGATATAGAAATATTGCTTTGATTGTAGTCATAGTTATAAGACAATAGATCTTTGTCAAACTCAGAGAACTTTACAAAGAAAGGGTGAATTTTACTCTAAATTTTACCTCCACAAAAATGCCGAACAGGTCTATGAAATGCTGCTCAATATCAATAATCATCATAGAAATGTAAATAAAAATCACAATGAGGTATCATTTCCCATCTGTTAGGATAGCAATTCTATAAAAGGATGAATAGAATTTTTAGAAAAGGATATTCACCTTCATTGCATTTTCCTTCATCAAATATTAAATATTTTAATATTTAAAAACTTTCAAGAGTATGCAATTTTATAAATTATACAGGAAACAAAACCTACTACATATTAATTATATATCTAAATATGCAATATCCTGAAACAACAATCATTTTAAATTTTTACTTTGATCAATGGTTTCTTTTTTCTACTCTGAGAGACTGGTGCTCCAAAGCCTAAGTATCTGAAATTGTATGCTATGTCTTGTTTCTTGTTATTCTTTGAATATAGCTAGTTATCACTTGTCAAAACAACAGACTATACTTAACACCTAACAGCATGACAAATATCTTATTTCAAAAATTTTCCATAACCTCATTAGAAGTTTATATCCTCAGCTTGGCCTGAATACCCTGAGCTTCAGCAAACAGAGAGTTAGTGCAATAGTGCATAAAATATTAGGGCTCTGAAAGCTCGTCCCTGCTTAGGGGAGTGTATAATTTAATAAAGTGTTCATTGATGTCAGCACACTGGCTCATCAGACTTGTGTTGATGTGGATGCCTGCAGCACAGAGACTTCTACTCCTAATTAGATGACTGTGGTAAGATTACATTTTCCCTTGGAGACAGACACAAGGATGGGAGAGTTGTTCTCAAAGGGATTTAGATTTACAAGTATCTGATGGAACAAACAAAAACAGGAGAGGGCACACTTTAGAGAGACAAACGAGGGAAATGAACTTGACAGGGGTGCATTATTTATAAGAGACAAAAAAAAGTTATGAAAGATGCCACCAGTCTCCTATTGTTCCTACTTTATTCACATACAAAATTTCTAGCATAAATTATAAATAAGGAATATGTTTATGACTTACCTGCTATGTTTTCTAACAATCTTGTAAACCATATCTATTAGAGTTTCACAGAGCATACTCAACACTTTATTGTCTAGGGATGTTCATTAGTCATACCTTTTGAAATTGTATCTCAGAAGGTCAAATGCATGATTTTTTATAAGAAGTTGAATTGTGTATCATTCAAAGAGCTAGGAAAGACTTTCATCACAGATCACACAAATTAAAGTTCTGTTCATATTGAAGAAAAAGCAAATATTTGTGATTTTAAAAGTGTTTTATCAATACCTTAAATGCTTTATCTCTTAGTCTGACCTAAATATTAAAGATTATCTGGTGATAAAATATTATTAACTCAGTATTATTATAAAAATAATTTTAAATTTTAAAGCAGACCCTCTTTTTTATTTAATAGTATCAACCTGGACTTTGAATTGCTTGACAATATTTGAATCTTGACAGTTTGGTACTGAAATACCTTTGATGAGAAAATTAATATTAGGAGAAAGGACACTAAAATATACATGAGAAAATATTTTACATTTTAATAATAGTTTAATAATATTCTTGTGAGGTATAATAGATTGTTAAAATGATTAACTCATTTTAAAGTACTGGAAATAAGAAAACCCTTGGACTCATTTTAAAGTAGTGGAAGTAAGAAAAACCTTGGAGCAAAAATGGGTTCTGTTAGAAGAATTAGCTATCTTCCAAGACTTTTCTTACACTATTAACACCATATGTACTTCTCTTCAGTTCTTGATTTACTTATGTACTTAATTATTTAGTGAAATATTTCAAAATAGGATGGAAGTGTGGCTCAGTGGTATAGAACTTTCTTAGCATGCATGACTGTAGGTTTAATCCCAATACTGCAAAAGCTATATATACATACATTATGAAAATTTCAACACATATAGTAGTAAAAATTACATAGTACCAAAAGCTCAGTGAAAAAAATTGAAAATATTTTGTCAATTTATTCAAAAAATTATTTAATACTTTATGTGGCATTCACTGGATTTCCATAAATGCATACATATGTCATGCCTTGATCAATTCCCCTCCTGACCATCTACCCCTCGTCCACCTACACTGCCCCTCCCCACTGTGTCCTTCTCATCCCTAATTTTCATTCTTCTACATTCATTCAGATTGAATCTTTTTCTTTCTTTTCTTTTTTGCTCTTGCTTGCTTGCTTGTTTGCTAGTTTCCATATATGAGAAAAACACAATTTCCATCTATTTTTGCTGGAAATGACAGGATTTCATTCTTCTTGTAGCAGAATAATTTCTATTGTGTATACATACCCATGTTTTCTTTGTCCTTTAATGTGATGACTGGAAACTAGACTGACTTCTGATTTATTATTTATTTATTTATTTATTTATTTATTTATTTATTTATTTATTTATTGTGAGCTACACTCCCAATCTTTTTCATTTTTATTTTTTAACAGGATCGGACTAAGTTGCTGAGAGTTGCTAAATCCTGAGACTGGCCACAAACCTTGCTATCCTCCCGGCTCAGCCTCCCAAGTACTGGAATAACAGACATGTGCCCCCAGGCTGGGATCTGATTCTATTCATAGCTGTTGTGAATAGTGTCATTATAAACATGGGTGTGCAGTATTGGTTTGGATCACTTACTTCTTTCCTTGGATATTTACCCAAGAGTGGTGTAGCTGGATCTTATGGTAATTCTATTTTTGGTTTTCTTTTTTTAAGTACCTCCATAGCATAATGCATTCCCACCAGCAGTGTATAAAGGTTCTTTTTCTTCACATCATGGACAGCATTTGTTATTATTTTAAAAATAATACTCATTCTGAGATAGTATTTTACTATAGTTTTTTTTTATACTTTTATACTTTTTATTGGTTCAATATAGTCTCACATCATAATGTAGTTCACAGTGAGAACGACATATATGCACATAGCACTTGGTAGCCTTTCCCCCAACTCCCTTCTTACTCCCCTTCTCCACACAGGATATTGAGATTGGCATTGGTATTCTCATATATGTGTATAATATCAGTGAAAGTGTTTCTTTCATTCATTCTCCCTCTCCCTCTACTCTTCCCCTAGATCACCTCCCTGGCTCCACTGAAGTTTCTCCTCCATTATCTGGAGTCTCTCTTGCATCTTGATTACTCCCTAGCTTCTGAATATGAGAGAAAATATATGACCCTTCATTTTCTGTGACTGGCTAATTTTACTTAACATAATATTCTCCAGGTCTATCCATTTTCCTGTAAATGGCATAATTTTATTCTTCTTTATTGCTGAGTAGAATATCATTGTGTGGATATTCCATAATTTTGCAATCCATTCATCTGTTGATGGACACCTAGGTTGGTTTCATAATGTGGCTACTGTGAATTGTGCTGCTATAAATATGGATATGTATGTATTACTATAATATTCTGATTTCAGTCCCTTTGGAAAGATAACCAGGAGTGGTATAGCTGGATCATTTAGTAGATCCATTTCCAATTTTCTAAGGAATCTCCATACTGATCTCCACAGCAGCTGTACTAACTTGCAATCCCACCAACACTGTAGAAGAGTTCCTATTTCCCCACATTCTCACCAACATTTACTGTTATTTGACTTTTTGATGAATACCATTCTGAGGTGAGATGGTATCTTACTCTAGTTTTCATTTGCAATTCCCTGATAGCTAATGAAATCAAATATTAGTCATATATATTGAAAATACATTGGAAATTTATATTCCTTCTTTTGAGAAGTGTCAAAGTAATTCAGATTATTTTTCCCATTTTTAAATTGGAATAGTTGTTTGTTGTTTTTGTTGTTGTTAAGTTCTTTAAATGTTTTAGAATTAACCTTCTGTCAGATGAATAACTGGCAAATATTTTCACTCTTACTGTTTCCTTTGCTGTGCAGAAGCTTTAAAATCTTATATCATCCCATTTGTCGTTGTTGCTTTCATTTCCTGTATAATGGTAGACCTAGCCAAAATGAAGCATCACCTATATCACTATTTGGAAGTGTTTCCTTTACATTTTCCTTTCAGTAATTTCAGGTCAAAAATTTAGGAACTGATTCAGTTTGAGTTGATTTTTGTTAGCATAAGAGATATGTTTCAAGTTTCAGTCTTCATGTGGATATCCAATTTTCATAATACCATTTGTTGATGTGGCTGTGCTAGCTCCAATTTATGTTTTTGGTTCCTTGATTAAAAACCAGGTGGCTACAGATGCATAGGTTTATTTCTGGGTTCTCCATTCTGTTCCATTGGTCTGTTTTGGTTTTTTTGTGCAAATAGCATGCTGTTCTGGTTACAATGGCTCTGTACTATGTCTTGAAATCTGGTATTTCGATGCCTGTATCTTTGCCTGTTTTGCTCAAGATTGCTTTATTTATTTGGAGTTTTGTACTTCCTTTGAATTTAGAGTTTTTCTTTTTTTCCTAGTTCTGTAATGAACACATTGATATTTTTATGAGGAATGCAATAAACCTGTACATCACTTTGGGTAGTATGAACATTTTAACTGTAGTAAATCTTACAAACTATGAATACAAGAGGTCTTTCTACCTTCTAGTGTTTTGTAATATTCATTGCAGAAGTCTTTCCTTAATATGTTTTTTTATTCCAAGTTTTTTTTGTTTTGTTTTTTGTTTTTTTGTGGTACTGGGAATTGAACTCAGGGGCATTCTACCTCCGAGCTATACCCCCAGGCCTATTTTTTATTCTTTATTTTGAAACCGAGTCTCACTAAGTTGCGGAGTGCCTTACTAGGTAGCTGAGGCTGGCCGTGAACCTGGATCCTCTGGTCTCAGCCTCCCGAATGCTGGAATTACAAGTGTGCGCCACCACGCCCGGCTCTATTCCAAGTTATTTATATATTATAAATATATATGCTATTGCAAATGGGATTGCCTTTCATGATTTTTTTAAGCAAATTCATTATGAATGTATAGAAAAGCTATTTTTTGTGTGTGTGCGGATTTTATATGTTGCTACTGTACTGAATTCATTTTTCTGTTCTAGAAGTGTTTGGGTGGAACCTTAAAGTTTTAGTATGTATACAATCATATCATTTGCAAAAAGGTGGATACTGAGTCTCTATGTCTCCAGTCAGCATCCCTGAGCCTTAATTGAGGAGTGAGGGGAACAGTCAGCAGCTGAGACTTGGTGGTAGGTAAGAAATGATTGATGAAAGTGTCTTGTTGGGTGAGTTGGATGGTGGCCTCATGAGCCCTATGCAAACTAATGTGTGCTGAAGAAGGAACTCATAATCTTGAACAAAAATCAGAAGGGAGGAACACAAAAACAAGACAGCAGGGCCACAGATATAAGCAGCAGATGGTGACAGGACATTTCCATAGAATAGTAATCTAGCCACACTATAGCAATGGTCAACACACCTCTGTAGAGATCTTTCAAAATGATTACCCCTGAAATAATTACAGCATGAATGTGTTAAGGGATTAGCTACTATGCAGCAGAGACCAGCAGGAATTCAAGAAACCACGTGCCACTAATTTCTGCAATGATTTGATATCTGCTCTTCTCCATTAGATTCCTCCCTGCATACACATTCCTCTCCCTGACTTGAGCCATCCTCACCATGACTGAGTCTCCTGATTCTCCTGTCAGCTGATTTGAGCTCAATTGTTAGGTGGTTGATCATGCTGGCCACAATCTGTCAGATGTCCATTACAAATCTTCCCCTACCAAGCCCAGAGTTTAGGAAACAACAGTTATAACTAGCATAATGAAAGGCAAAATACAGAGCAAAAGAGTAAGGAGGGAAACCCTGTACAAATCACTCAACAGCATATTATAAGGGGACCCTGGATCCAGAATGTTCCACATTATCAAGATATACTGGGGAGCCAAGCATGGTGGCTCATGCTTGTAATCCCAGTACTAGGGAGGCTAAGACCAGAGGATCCAGGTTCACGGCCAGCTTCAGCTACTTAGTGAGGCCCTCCACAACTTAGTGAGACCCTGTTTCAAAAAATAAGAATAAAAAATAGGACCGGGGGTGTAGCTTGGAGGTAGAATGCCCCTGGTCAATCCCCAGTTCCCCAGTTCTGCAAAAAAAAAAAAAAAAAAAAAAAAATCATACATCAATCATTGAGCAAGGTACATTCACAAATGCTAAATTAATTTGTAAAATATTTTGAAGTAGATTTCCAATTATATCAATGGGGAAAGTAATGCAAAGAATTCTAAAGATTCATGTGTTGGACTATAGAAAAGAACATCATATTAAATAGCTTCTTAAATATAAATTGAATTTTTAAATCTTAATTCCAATAAACAGTAATTTTAGAGTCCATTTAAAAATTGTATTGACTAGGATCATCTGTATTTTTGCCTCCATTATGCTAATTATATTTGATTAAATTTAGAGATAGATATTTAAATATTAATGTGAGATTTTTTTTCATATTATAAATATGAATGTTTGGCCTCTATTTCAAAAACACATGAATAAAACATCAGGTTTCCTCTGAATGGCAATGTTAAACAGCTTTACCAAATGGAATTATGATCCCTGAATATGAGATTATATATTGATTTAATTTATTTCCAGTGAAATCTTCTTAATAACATCAATAAATATTTCTGGCAATCTTCTCATACTCGGCTTTATTTTCCTCAGTCCAAACTCTCAAGAAGATTTTAAGTGCTAGTACTTAGGTGCATTTAGGGGGGATGGGAAAGATGTTTGGAAACTTGAAGGAGCTGGAGAAATGTAAACTAACAGGTTAGAATGCTAGAGGAGAAAGAGAAGTGGAATTATTAACTGTTCTTCTCTTAAGACTATAACCATTGCTCCTTTAAAGTCACTGGTACATAGGGAGGACACATTATTGTAAGGATCAGTGGTTAGTGTATAGACAAAGAATATTAAAAAGAACTAAATCCTTCTTTAGAGCCATCATTTGCTGAGTGACTTTTACAGACTGGACACATTTCTATACAGCAGTAACACAGTTCCTATTCCTAGTTTACTTATTGTTCTTAGTAATTGCTATTCGTTACTCAGCCTTTTATCCCTATGATTGAGCATGGATCCTTGCATAGATAGTAGCTCAATATAGTCCTGAGAAGTTATCCATATTATTATTTTTCCATCAAAGGATGCCCATAACTAGCTTATATTAAGTAATAATCCCACTTAATTTATTAACCAAGGAAAGCTAAGAGATTAAGTAACCTATTTAGTATAATTCAGTTGGTGAGAGGCAATACTCAAGTTTAAAGTTCTCTCTCTTCTTCATTATACAAATCTTCAAACAAGGGACAGTTTAGAACTTAAAACACCAAGAAAAACATATTTGCAAAGGAGAAAGTGAAGCAACAGATTTAGAATAATTTACAGAATACCTGTCTTACATTTTGCAGAGTTCATTTTTGTTAATGATTTAGTGTTTATTTATATATTTATTTATTTATTTATTTATGAATGATCCCAGAGGCATTCTACCTCTGAGGTAGACCCCCAGCTCTTTTTATTTTTTTCATTTTGAAACAAGGTCTCCCTAAGTTGCTGAGGCTTTCCTTGAACCTGAGATTCTCCGGTCTTAGCCCCCCCAAGTATTGAGATTACAAGCATATGCCACCACGCCCAGCTTAATAATTTATTTTTAAAAGGGTTTCAAATGATTTCTCCTTCTTGTATGGATACTTTGTGTGATCTTAACCTCTTTAATGTGGGATGGCTTAGTGACTTGATTCTAACCAATAGAATACAGCAAAGGTAAAGGACTATTAACTTCTTGAAGAACTTACAAAAGATTGCAATTTATGTCTGGCTAACAGACTCCTTCTACTGCCTTCCTGGCTTGCAGGAAGAAGCAGCTGCCATGTTGGAGTGGCTTTGTGACAAAAAACTGACTGTGACCAAAGCCCAGGAGCCAGCAAGGAAACAGGATTTCAGCCCAACAGCCAGGAAGGAACTGAATCCCAGCAACCACCACTTCTGCAGCAGCCTCCCCAATGGCTGACACCTTGTTGTTTTTTAATGTATGGGAGACCCTAAAGCAGTAGACGAAGATAGACAATGCCTAGACCTCTGACCCATAGAAATTGATAAAATAAAATGTTGTTTTAAGCAGCTAAATTGTGCAATAAATAAGGTACACATTAGTAGATATCTAATACCATAATATTAAGATTAATTTCTCAAGTGTTCTATATATCTATAAAAATATGTTTCTTATGATATATATGTGTGTGTATATATATATATATATATATATATATATATATATATATATATATATGAAAAGGACAAAATGTTCTAGTAGCTCTCCAAAAATGAGAATATTTTCTTAAGCTACAATAAATGACACACTTAGTGTGATATCCCAAAAAGGAAATTCTTTAAAGCTTTAAATTTCACTTTTGTTGAAAACCCCATTGTCTATAACCTTATCTCATCATCATGCATACATTTTTTCATATTTTACCAATTGTCAAGATTAAATTGAAAATAGTTTACTCTCTTAATGTCACAGAATAAGTGTGCTTATATAATAAATGAACTACAATAACAATTAACAAATTAATTTTTATATAAATTAGTTTTTCCTTTTTTCTTTATTACTGGTGGGAGTTTTTAAATAGCTACATGCACACACTGGCCCTTAGAAAGCTAGAAGTCAATTAATATGTAGCCTTCAATTTTTTAAAGCAGTTTTCAAATGTCTTTTTTTTAATTTGTTTACATGTACTGGTGCTCCTACCAATTAGTATAGTGAAGTTGCGAGGCATAGTGGCACACTCCTGGAATCCCAGTACTTGAGAGGCTGAGACAGGAGGACCACAGGTTCCAGGCCAGTGCATGCTAATTTAGTGATACCTGTTTCATAAATAAATAAATAAATAAATAAATAAATAAATAAATAAATAAATAAATAAATGCCTAGGGGTAACATTCAGTGATGCATTAGCCCTAGGTTCAATCCCCATACATATACTACACACACATAAAAAAGTTAAATTGATAAAAGGTAAACTTTGGGAATGTCATTTTTAATCCATCATAAAATGCATGCAGAAATCGCATCCCTTGATGGAGTATGACTATTATATTCTGAATCTTCCTTAAGGATGTTGGAACTTCTTTATCAAGATTGTGAATATCCTTATTTGCGAAATCTGAGGACATAGCCTTCTGGGAGACATAACCTACATCTACTTCCTCTGAGATGAGGCAGTAGATGATTAACTGTTTTGTGAAGTCATTGTCATTATCTATTATGAGAACACTTTCATATAGAGAAAAAAAAGGTTAAAGAGTACAGTGTAATGATTTGCCTTGTACCTTTCCTGAAGATGCCTGTTTCTTACAACTGAAAGTGAAGTCTCAAGTACAAATTGCAAATAGAGATTGTGTGGAGCATGGCTTGGGTAACACCAGTGAATTACTACATTTTCACATTTTGTTTGACTATAGCTGCAATGAGTAAAAGTACCTTTAAAACCCCCAAGGAAAACAATGTTTGTGTTCTCTGCTGTTAATATGCCTATAAGTAAATATAAATAATGTGGTGGTTTGGTAAGACTCATTTTCATAGCAGTATGATTCACTTTTATAGCCTTCCTAGCAAAATAAAGATTAAATCATCTTTATTTTTTATGACTTCTCTTTCTTTCCTGTATAATAGTTTTCAAAATTTTGTTCATTGCTTTCCTTGCATTCTTGCTCAATTGTTTGGCTTGCAAGCATCCTCTTTACTGAACAAAAATCAGATAGTAAATCAAGGAAATTACAGGTTTCATTTGCCATAAAAGTGTCCTTAGAAGTACTGGGGGCAGCTGGTGAAGACATTCTCAGTAAGTACAAATAGGAATAGGGTTGCTACCATAAACATGGTTGCAATTGTCATGATCTTTAAACAAATTATGGGGCACAAGATTCCTTGGTCATCAAAGAATCAGTCTCTCAGAAGACACACAGCTATACATAAAGGAATTCACTAGTTTTTGCCTAGAAAGGCTTTCAGCAAAAATGTCTGTTTTTAAACTCCCCACTCCAAACTACCCAAAAATGCTTTAAATGAACTATCCAATATATCAGTGTTTGTTGAATAAAGCACTTCTTTAAGATTATAAAAAATGACAATTTCATTTTTGAATCTGAAGATTTACTTACTTAAAGGAATAATACCCAAACTCACCATTTTGTGGACTCATTTTGATAAGGGTATGTGATGATTAATATGGGTTGTCAATTTGGTTGGACTAAGAGATGCTTAGGATTAAGAGACCTCTGGGTGTAACATCAGAGATGACTGGCATGTCATCAGCAAACCAAGGAGGAAGCCCCACTATAAATATGGGCAGCACTGTCCAACAGGCTGGGAGCTCAGATGGTACAAACAGCAGAAGGTATAAGAAGCTGCAGCAGATGCTAGTTCAGTTCTTCCTGAGCAGGTACATCTATTGCTGGGGCCCTTATAATGACAAGAGACTCCAACTCCTTCACTTTTCCAACGTGGATTCTCACCAGCAATTCTCCAGGGAGTTTCCAGGTCTTTCTGTCTTGAACCAGGTCACATCATTGGTCCCCCGTGTTCTGACACTGTAGCTTCTTGGACTGTAGCTACTGGTTCCTCCATCTCTGGAGCATGCAAACAACCGTAGGGATTGCTCATGTTATGTGGCATTTGGCACTTACAGGCTCTGACGTTTCTTGGTGAAATCTGACCCCTCAGACCTAGGGAAGCCGGTGGGTGGGTCAAGGAAAGGTCTACCTCCCTCCCCCGCAGCTATTTCTGCTCCCATTGGCTCCCCCTCCCCAGCTTCACCTCCCTACCTGACCTGCCCATATATTCTATTGTGTGTTCCAATAAAGTTGTTCCTGGGTGCTGGTTTTGGGGGGGGCTTCCCCGACTCCCCAGGGTGGTGGGCCCGGCCGCGACACTCTCCCTCTCGCTGGGCCCAACGGGCGAAGCGGCTGGTCTGCTTTGCCCTACCCCGTGTGGCGTGGGAAGCGACATCAGTTGCGTGGAACGCTACAAACAACCACTATGGAGCTATCCAGTTTCTAATTATGTAAGCCAACCTAATAAGTCTCCTTCCATGTTCATGTTTCTCCAGGGAACCTTAGCACAATGTGTATTTTGGTTCTATTGTACAGTATTCTTATTATATATATATATATATATATATATATATATATATATATATATATAACATATATTACATATATATGTACAGTATTTTAATGTATATATATATATTAAAAACACAGTGGAATTTAAATATATCAAAAACAATTACTAATTATTGGATGAATTCTATGAGAATTAAGGATAGGCTCTATCAATGCAATGTGTATTTATGAAAGAGGAAAATGCAAGCAAGTGTGGATAAAAGGAATATTTGGAAAACGGGCTCCGTCTAACACAGCATGCAATATATCTACCTTTTCTTTCAAAATTTTATATAGAAAAAAGTTATTTTTCATGAAAATAATTTTAGAGCTCACACCCTTTGATCAAATTCATGATCTCATATATGAAATTTGGATAATAGTAACTAGGAGTAGAAAAAGTATGAATCATGAAACCATAATTGCTAATCTCACTGTAGTTGCAGATGTTCATACCAGAGTTTCAGATTATAAATAATAGCAGGTTAATAAATGAAGTATTTGGCAAAGTGATCAGATACTACAAAAAAAAAAAAAAAGAAGAATAAAAGAAATGGGATGAGGGATCAATCTCATTGTGCTTTCTCAATACTGATTTTCACAACTTTGATGAAGCTGATGAACTCAATTTAGTTTAGTTTTTCAGACCAAGCCGAGAGTTGGTGGCACAAGACTGTAATCCCCATACTGGGAAACTGAGACAGGAAGATCACATACTTAAAGCCAACCTCAACAATTTAGATAAACCCCTCACAACTTAGTGACACCCTGATTCAAAATTAAAAAATAAAAAGGGCTAGGTGTGTAGCTCAGAGGTAAAATGTCCCTGGGCTCAATCCCTAATACAAAAAAAAAAAAAAGCTGGTTTCCAGAGCAATCAGAGAATCAGGCACAACTATGAAACTACTGGGGCCTGCAATAATTCTCCTCTCTATGTTAAAATTTTATATTTGGAGATAAATCCTGGGCACCTACTTAAATTGAACAAACATATGCTTACCAAGCCTCTCATTCTTATTTTAGCACCTGCTTGTTCTCTGAAAACCCAAGGATAGGGTAATTTTTATGTAATTTTCCCTGCATTTTCTATTGCCTATCAAAGCAGCTGCTGATGGAGTTCAGGCCGTGGTCTTGACCAACACACCATCTTCAACTGCAGGAGATCTGCTATCTTTGATGAGTCTGGCTCTCTCCCCTAACCCCTCCAGGCCAGCATACATTCTTAACTACACTTTCTTTTCAACCTGCCCAAGTGACCCACAATACCTAATAATATTATTTCTGCCTGTTTCTCTAAAGTCTTCTATCATGTATTTCCTTGATCAATACTTTTCTGGCACACTAGTTCCTTTTCATTTCCACCAACACACCAAGCCCATTTCCTTATTAGGGACTTTACGTTTAATTTTCCTCCTGAATGGAGAGAGCTTCTTAAATCTCACTTATTTAAAATGTTAAGTATTTTTTGCTCTAGTTTCAACCCAAATATGTCCTTGTCATCTGAGACAAAACTTGTTTAAACTTAAAACTGTCCCTCAAAGACATTCTCATTCACTTCACCTCATATATTTTTCATAGATTCCATCACAATACTATTATCAGCATTATTAGTTTTATTTATTATTTTCTATCACTAACTATATTCTGTATGTTGTTAGAAAGCCAGTTCTTCTTTTTCTTCTGTGAAGCTACAATGTACAAGTCAGAGCTTAGCAGACAGCAGATATGCAACAAATGGAAACACTGAATAAATGAGTAAATTGAGTGCTTTTTAAGACTAAGTATCATCTCTATACCTCTTTTATCTCTCAGGACAGAGTTTTCTTCCTAAAACCTCAAATTCTCATGAATACAATATCTTTACATAATATAGAGTTCTCTAACCTTCCCTTGATTTCCAGGTACCTGTGAATTTTCACTGCCAAGCTTACCATTTGAATATCCTGCTTATGGAAACTAATTTATATATATAACAAAGTGACGAAGGCTGAGCATAACACATATTTTGGAAATTGTGTCATGAGGCATGAGATGGTCTTCATCATGTCCAACCTTAAGAGATGTGCACTATACAAATCCCTTGGTAACTAGAGATTGTGAGCTTGGCCACAGTGTTTTTTCATTTATCCTTTCACATTGTCATGGCACCTTTTGTTTAATTACTCCAAATTATATCAGTGAGAGCCAAAGTCTTTTTATTCGATGTTAACTGTGATTACTTTCATTATTTATATCCTTTCAAAAGAAAGGTATTGATTCTACTGCATTGCATGGGTTTTGTTCTTTTCAGCAAGTTTAAAAAAAAAAAAAGAGGAAGGAGGAGGGTATATATGTATATATGTAGTAATTTTTAGAAGAAGGTACTTACATTTGGGAATCAAAATGGATTTCAGTTATTTTATATTTCTGCTGCAAAGACCAAGTGGTATTTAAATGACTATTTAAGTTGTTAAAAGAATATTTTTTGTGATTTTAAAGGTTAATAAGAATCAGAAGTTTAATTTTAACCAATAAATCTGTATTATAGAAAGTATTATGATTTTTAAGACCTTTTACATTTCAGAGAAGAACACTAAATATGTTTTCACACTCAGACATTTTTTAAAAGCTTAAATACAAAAAAAAATAAGGTATAAAACACATAGAAAAAGTTGTAAGGTATAAAGTACTTTAAAAGTTGTAAAGTATAAAGTAGGTTGCAATTAATTTGGAAAATCTGTGCATACTTACTATTTTCAATATTTATAAAAGAATTCTACAATCAATTGTTTCTATTCTGTGAGGACTTAAGTGTAGAACAAAATAAACTTAATTTCCGGAATGTTTTGGTATTCTGGTATTCTGTTTCTAGATGAAGAGTATCATGTTCATATTAGATCATTAGACTAAAGCCAAAGTATAGTGTTTATCAATTTGCATTAAATTGAAGTTCACTCTGTGGTATGACCATAAATTAGACTGATCTAAAGAGGGCATACACTACTTTTCCTATAGGAGATATTTTATGAATATTTATTTAAGAATAGCTAGACATAATAGTGATTTCATAAGAGTAGAAATTCCTCATTATAATTCCATGGAATTTAACATTTTATCCCTTTAAAACGCAGATCCCTTTAATTAAAAAAAAAATCTTTACATAAACTTTTACTGAAAAGGAGTGGTCAATTTTTTGCAGGTGCATCAAGTTTTATTCAATAGAATGCAGAGGAAAATATACCAAGTGCTGTGTACATGTATGTATGCATCACTTTGATTCTCACTATGAGGTATAAATACGTTGCACCACTAAAAGTATTAAAAACCAGCTGGGAGTGGTGGTATATGCTTGTAATCCTGGTACCTGGAAGGCTGAAACAGGAGGAACACAATTTGTGGCCAGCCTTAGCTACTTAGTAGGACCCTCCACAACTTAATGAGACCCTATTTTAAAATAAAGAATAAAAAGAAGGGCTGGGGGTTTAGCTCAGAGGTACAATGCCCCTGGGTTTAATCCCTGGTACTGCAAAAAAAAAAAGTATTAAGAAGCAGCAAAAAAACCAAAGTGGATTATTTCAAAATTTGTCAGCAATAGCACTTCTGATATCTTGGAAAAGGTTATTGTTTCTTATTTGAGAGTATCCTGTACATTGTAGAATGTTTAGCAGCATCATTGTCCTCTATTCACCCAAAACCAATACCAATGTTCTATCAACCTCAGAACACAACAAACAAAAATGCCTCCAAACACTGCCAAATATTACCTGGGAGAAGGGGAGTAAAACTGCCTTGAGAACCACAAAAGTGTAACATCACCTGGAATATTCAAATTTAGATGAGTAACTTAATTAAGCCCTGAAAGAAAACTCTAAACAATATGTACATGTTATAAGAAAAAAAAAAAAAAAAAAAAAAAAGACTGAATTTAGGACCTGGCTAAAATCCTAAAAAGAAGTGGGCATTAAGCATATGTTTGCCGATTAATTTGTATGCAAACATACAATGTAAGCCAAGTTTTTTTAGGATGCTGTTTTGGTTTCCCGGTTTTATTAAAAAACAAAAAAAGAATTTAAAGTTCAAAATTACCTCAGAGTTAATCTAATCCAAATTAGTAGATATAGAAAAGCAAAACACTATTTTTTATATTGTTTAATTATTTTTTCAAGGATTCTTACTAAAATACTGATCTTAAAACCCCAAAACTCAGAACTTTGTCTCAAAAATTCCCTAAATTACTTTGTGTACTCTCAAGTTACACAAGTCTCTCTTCCACTTCAGTGAACAAAAACTGAAATGTGTACTTGATAAACTTAGTAAGTCCTAGTCTGCAGTAATTGGCAAGCAAGGAAACTGGCACTTGATATATGTTGGAGAAGGTAGAGGCAGAAATGCATAGGTACAAAGGAACTCAGACACTTTCTGAAAGCACAATATTATACAACATATACAGAACACAAGAATAGAAAATGTCTAATCACAAATTAATGGCAGATACAACAAATGGTTTTTAAAAGTTGTTTCTAATCCTTCATGTGCTCCTTTTGCTAGGATTATATGTCTATGGTCTTTGTCATGTGCTACCTCAGTGCCTTCTTGTGAAGAGAGTGGCACTCGTGTCTCTGCCTGCAGCATTTGAATCTCGGCAATAGGACTTGTCTAGGACAGCTGACTGACTGTTGGACTCAGGTGCAAGGTAAGTACTAAAATTGGTTCTATTTTGTTTTGTTTTCAGTTTTGATTCAATATCAATGAAATAGCTGATAAACATAAGCTTAATGACTGCATTTCCAAATATACATTAATTCCGTATCAGTGGGAAAAAGACAATCTCAGTAATTTCAAAAGGATATTTGAGGGGAAAAAAACTTAGGATCAAATAGAATCTAAATCAAAACAACAAAAAGTAATTACAAAAAATAATAGCATAGCCACATGTGGTGGCACAAGCCTGTAATATCAATACTTGGGAGGGTGAGATGGGAGGATTGCAGGTTCGAGGACAGCCTCAGCAAGTAGACTCATCAACCTAGTGAGACCTTGTTTTAAAATTGTAAAAGTAAGATAAAAAATAGGGGTGGGAGCCGGACGTGGTGGTACACACTTGTAATCCCAGTACTTGGGAGGCTGAGACCAGAGGATCCAGGTTCACGGCCAGCCTCAGCTACTTAGTGAGGTCCTCTGCAACTTAGTGAGACCCTGTTTCAAAATGAAGAATTAAAATAATAGGGCTAGGGATGTAGCTCAGAGGTAGAATTCCCCTGGGTTCAGCCCCCAATACCTAAACCAAAAATAGGGCTGGATGTGTAGCTCGAAGGTAGAATGCCATTGAGATCAATCACCAGTACCTCAAAATAATAATAATAATAATAATAATAATAATAATAATAATAATAACAGTAGTAATATCTGCAATTAAATGTATGACAATTTTAAAATTCCTTAAAACTTTTTAATTCACTAAGAAGATAATAGATATTAATGCTATAATAACAAACCTACATGTTATAAGCTATTTAAAACATGGGAAAATGCATATGACATATTTGATAAAGTATTTAATACTTCTAGGATATATAGTATTTTAATTTAATAAGAAAAGGCAGTGGGAACTACAATAAAAAATAAGAAAGAGAAAGGCAATACCTAAAGGAAAGCGAAGAATCACTATATTATATATTTATCATTATTTTTAGGTCAAGTCTATTTCAAATCTTTTTAATATTTAGCAAATGTCCTGATTTATAATTCTGAAGACCTAAGAAAGATTTCCAATGAATAGCTTTTGTTGCCTCCTTTGTTGTAAGGAAATACATATGTGATTTTGATACCAGAATGTCAAATCCTCAAAATTCTGAAGTATACAGAAATTGATAAGAAAAGGGGTCGTAAGTAACATAACCTCAGAATAACAGAATAGATGTTGGCTAATTATCAGTCCTGGAAGAGCTATGTCCTCCTTCCTTCCCCAAAAAATAGTTCAGCTGAAATTAAAAATAAGATATCACCCCCTGGTTTGCAGTAGCAAAACAACTAATCAAATCATGACCTACAGCACAATGCCCACTGAGCACAGGGCTCTGAGGATCAGGTAGTTATTCCAAGAGAATAAAATAAAGGGCATGAAGAAGCATATACTGTGAAGGGAAGTTGGTTGTTTTAAACTGAACAGATGTCTTGAAGGAAAATAACAAACAAGACTGCCTAAAATCTTGGCTTCAAGGCACAGAGAGAAACCATAAGAATTTTATAACTGATGAAATAATTTTGTATCATTTGCAACTGTAAACCTAAAGCAGATCACTAAACTCAAAAGTTTGATCCTGCCTATGTCAAAATTTTGAGGCTATATGCATATATAATCTTATTACAACCTCAGTATGAAAGCTGATTGAGAAAAATCTAAGATTTTGATTGAGAAAATCAAAGAGTTTGGACATTGGAGCAGGGAAATATGATAGGATTCACATGGCTCAATAAACTCCAAACTCTCAAATTTCTCATTCTGTTAGCTGAAGAAACAGCCCTTCACACATCCAATGATACCCGTTTTTCTCTTGCTTGAAATCCATTAACAATCTCATCTGATTTACCTTACAAGGGAAAAACCATCCCCCACCATTTCTAATTATCTCCAGATTTAAATTAGAAAAAGAATTCAATATGCCCTAGAGAGACAATTACAAACTCCAACTCTAAAAATGTTAAGCATGCAAATATTGCTAGAATTTTAGGATTTACATCAGTAGTGATCTAGAAAATACTTATAGGATGAAATTCTAAAGGGTATAAGACATAATTTAAAAAGAATTTTATTGGTGCATTATAATTACACATAATAGTGATATTCATAGTAATATATTTGTATGTGTACAAAACATTATTTGTTCTGTTTCCTTCCCCATATCTCCCAATTCTCTTCCCTCCTGCTGTCCCTGATCCCCCTTCCACTACTCTATTGGTCTCTCTTCTCATTTTCATGAAATCCCTTTTCTTTCCTTTTTCCTCTCTAGCTTCCACATAGGAGAGAAAACTTGTGGTCCTTCATTTTCTGAGTCTGGCTTATCTTACTTAGCATGATGTTCTCCAGTTCCATCCATTTATCTACAAATGAGATACTTTAAATACTTTCATTCTTCTTTATGACTGAGTAAAACTCCATTGTGTATATATACCACATTTTTTAATCCATTCATCTGTTGATGGACACCCCAGTTCATTTCACAACTTGGCTATATTGTGAATTGTTCTTCTATAAATGTAAGCTCTGTATATATTGCTATAGTATTCTAATGTAAATTCTTTTGGAAAGATAATGAGGAGTTCTACAGCTGGATCATACGGTTTTATCCCTAGTCTTTTGAGGAAACTCCATACCGATCTCCATAGTGACTGTACTAATTAATAATTCTTAACAGTGTAGAAGCCAGAATATAACTTCATAAAACAACCTTTGTTATTGTGGGTAGGCTTCCTACAATGTGGAATCATTGTACTAATTTGAGCACATGAGAGTGTGCTTTGCTCTACCGCTGAGTTAGCTACTGAAATATGGATTTAATGAAGAATCTCAGATGCCTGAGACTCTTCTGGTACATTATCCATATAATTTCTACTAATTAAAGAAATGGGAAGGGTACAGTGGTTTAGTATATGTGATTTATTCAACTACTCCATATACCTTTTTATGACAGTGCATACTAATTATATAGAAAGTGGGTTTCATTGTACCATGTTTATGCATGTATCAAAAGATAATTGATCAATTTCAGAATAGAAAAAGCTTTCACCTTTTAGAAATACATAGATGTTGGAGCATCAGCACCTTTTAAAAGTATCATCTAGTGTGTTCTTTTTTAGCCAGGAGTGCTAATAGGAAATGTTGCAGTTAAAATAGGTTCCTTTATTTCCCTGGGCCTGATGGCATCCCCAGGTTCCAAGAACAAACAATATCAATGAACCGTAAGATGCAAGGTGTAATTTCTGCAATTAGTAGTAGTGCTGCAAGGGAGTATTTTCCAGTGGCTAATTGATCACCCAGTCTCTGGGACTGAAACAGAAGTGCAGGGCTCCGTGGCCTACATACATTGTATAAAGGAAAACACCTCTGTCAGTCAAGCAGAAATATATTGCTCTTCAGGAAAATTCCAGTCTTGAGTCACTCCAAGGACATAAAGCCCATTGAATGATGAAGTACTTAGATATACCTGAGGATCAACCCAATCACAGCTCAAATACAGTTTCCCAAAGAAACACTGGACATTTTCTCTACTAAGTAAACTGGAGGGAGAGAAATACCCATTTTTAGAAGTGCTGAAAAAATTTCAATCTAATGAAAATACTTAGGGGCTGAAATGACTTTATGATTCACTAACCGGAAAAGGTGGGGGTTGTTTAAAAGGGAATTTTGATCAAATTTCACTTTGTGATTTAGTCAGTGAAGCCACAAACCTGTCCAATATTAATTTATAGAATTTTAATTATATTACTGGAATCCACACCCTTGGAAACTAGGAGAATAGTCTCAATCACTAACTAGTATTCTTTCCTTTTTCCTTCTTCTTAATAATCTCATATTCATATTTTTTTTGTATCCTGACCTTGTCAGTTTATATGCCTCAAGGGAAGGCAACTATATCCAATTTTTCAAGCACCAAAATTTCATCATCTTTTTTCCTGACTGATTGAAGATGGGATTTTTCCTAAGTTGTTCTCATTAATATCTGTTTTTTTTCTATTTTTCTTACAGTTACTAGTCATAAACAAGAATGCATGTAACTTACATCTTACTGAATATTTTTATAACAATGATGGATTTTAAAAGAAAGAAGACAAAACTGAATTAGAGAAGAAAGCCAGAAGGAGGTTAGATCCTTGAATAGCTGAATCTATATAATGAGCAACTATTATGTTTGGCCAGACTCTGGTCTTCTAGTTAACAAAGTCAATAGATTTTCTTAAAGATATAAATAGATTTGCTAACTAGAGGTTCATTAACATTTTCAGTCAATATCATTTTATTGTCCTAGGAAAAGCTGTGGATTTGTAATAAAACTGTATTTGTTGATTTAGCTCCAATATAGAAATAGTGTATTATTTTGTGTGTGAATTTTTATCACAGAAGTTTGTTTTTTGTTGCTGAAAAATAATTATTTCTTAAAAAGAGATTATTTAGCTATCATAATGTAAGACATTTGAATATAAAATAGACTTTCATACCATTACTTATGTGGCAAGTTTGAGATATTTCTAAAATAAATTTTTAGCAATGAACTTAATGCGCCTATTAGTAAGATACGTATGTTCTGAAAAGTTACAATTTGATTCCTTACACTTTGGTAGGATAACAGCACCATCTTGCTCAAGAGAACCACTTTTATTATGATTTAGTCCCAGGCCATTTTGTGCAGGATTTTAAACTTGTCAATGAACTTATTTAATAACATTATGTCACAGCTTGTATTTAACTGTCTCTCCATGAGTAATATGGAAAGGACATAAGCGGCTTCTTTTCCTAAAATATTTATAATTGAATATCCATACTTAATAATAGAAGATTTTACTTAATTGTGAAAAATAAAATAATTTTTTCTATATTAATATATTTCCATATTTTAATATAATTTTACCTATGCACAATTTATGTATTATGAATGACGTATGATAATACCAACACAATTTTCTTTTATTTTTAAAGACAAGAGATTTAACTTTCAAAGCTGTGGAAGGTTTTTATGAAGAATTTTTGATGCCTCAAAATATTAAATTATCCTAGTGAATTTTTTTGAAGGGTAGAGGTTAAATTATCAATAGTAAGACATTATACCATTACTATTTGGTGAAATTTATTTGCAATTTAATATATTCAGTCTTTGTAGAAGGAAGTATAAAGGTCATGGTTGCATTAAGAATAAGTGACTACTGTCCTAAGCTTTATGTACTACATTATTTTTTTTCTTTGAAGGAGGTTGATTCCAATGTTCAGTGAGATGAGTCAGTCAATCCATAATCATTTCTTGAGCTTATATTCTGTCTTATGTGAGTGTTGGGTATGAAGCTGGGGAAAAAAAAAAAAAAGAAATAGCAATGAGATTACAATCCAGATATGAATTTTAAAAATCGTATACAGGGATTGATAGTGTAAGTAAGTGGAAGAGCACTTGTCTAACATGCTGGAGGCCTGGGGTTCATTCTCAAGCACTGTAAAAAAAAAGCATATGCATATATAGTCATATATAAAAATTTATATCATTGTGTACCAAATGTAGGATGGGAAGGCACAGGGCTCTGAGGGGATTTGTTAGGGCATTGTATTACTTCATCATCATCAGTGTACCTTCTACAATGCCAGCTGCACACCTTATTTATGGCTTGTTGATTATAGAACTGTATAGTTTTAGAATTACAAGAAATCTTAGCAATCACTCAGTACCACATTTTATACATCAGTGACAAAAATGTTTTGCAATTTTTTTCTATACTGCATGCTATTGACAAAAGGGTAGAGGTTTCTTTTTGGATTTGGAATTTTCCCACATTATTAATAGAACATAAGGTGGTTCAATATTTATTTTTACAAGAACCCATCTCAGAGAATTGGCCATAATTATAAGCATAATTATGAATAAAATTGTATAAAAATAATATATCATAGATATAATGGCAATAATTCTTCAGTCTCTGGGAATTGCACTCTCATGAATGTGACAGAATGATAGGTTAGAAATAAAAAGTCAAAACCAGTTTATCAGACAACTGATCTTGAAAAAAATCTCTAACGGTGGTTTTTAAGTGTCTCATTTGAATTTTCAGTGTTTTAATTAACAGGATGTTTATTTAAATATTTAAATCACTAGTAAATCTCATTTTGTTATACTAATTTTGTATACTAATATTATGTGATAAACATGGAATCTTTTCCTTTGCTATTTTTTTTGTTTATTATAGTTCTAAATTTGTATTATTTCTTTTAAATTCTAGCTTCTTTATCTGGCATAGTATATCAAGAAATTACTGATCCCATTTAACTTATAACTACATAAATGATTAAATATGGGGCCCATTAATGAGTGCTAGGCACTTTATGGAATCATAGAGAAGAAAAAAAGTTTGTTGTATAATTATCAAAACAATGCTTGAATTCTCTAATCAAATGTTTATTCATGATCAGGAAATTGAATAGCTACAGGGACCTTTCCATTCCTTTAGTTGACTTATTGCTTCCTTGTAGAAGTTATTTGATTCTGGAAATAAATGAAGTGTCAGGGAGCACAGAAGGATTGCATAGTGTCTTATAAATCCTGCATCTTGTTAATCATCCTCAAAATATATATTAGATATGATAATTACTTAACAATTTAATTTTGAACTGTTCACAAACTACAAAGCCTTCCAAATCAAACACTTAATATTTATAATTGTTATTTTTTATTTTAGTGTGTTCTGTAGGATTGTTGAGTAATAAGCTCAAACAGTCAAACTTTTGCAGAGCCTCACTAAGTAGTTGAGGCTGGTTATGAACCTGCTATCTTCCTATCTCAGCCTCCCAAGTACTGGGATTACAAACATGGGACACCACACCTGGCTCATAGCTTTCTTAATTACATACCTGTATACCTGTTGTTCTTATGTCACAGTGATTAAAAATATAGGTAATTATTTCATCTGTTCTATTGTAAAAAAAATTATATATATATATATATATATATATATATATATATATATAGAGAGAGAGAGAGAGAGAGAGAGTGTGTGTGTGTGTGTGTGTGTGTGTGTAAAGAAGGGTTCATGTCCTTTTAGGATATACACAATCTCCTTCAATAATCAAATCTCCAAATAGGCTGAGAAAGAATATTATTAAAAAGTCAATATCTTCATTTTATTTTAAATGAATCAGCTTTATTAGTATATATGTATATAGAGAGAACCACCTTTATTAGTGTGTATATATAAATGATTGTTTCTTTTGCCTTCTACAAGTCTGGTCACTGGATAAAGAAAGATCTACAGAAGTGAAGATGCACATTAGCACTGTATTTGATGTAAAATCATAATATTTTTCCATGCAAGTAGTGAGGAAGGACATGTACTTGTTAAAGTTGTACTTTTCTGACCTTTCTATATTGTTTGGAATTATGCTAGGCTATCAACTCTGAGTGCGTGAGCTATATATTACCACAGTTACGGGACAGAGTCGGATTTTTTCTCCTCTTCTCATTGCCACAGTTTTGTAAGCAGTGCCTGTATCCGTCAGTATTCATATTAGACATAAAGAATGTTGACAGAAGAGGCACAGACAAAATATACAAATTCCATAAAACGGCAATCAATTTAACTGACTGACTAGCTACAGACAGTTTGTTTCAACTTTTGAAGGTTCATGGAAAACTCTTTTTAGTTTCATTTTATCATCAAGGTCTAACTGCCAGCATAATATACAAGACACCTGAACCCATCAGCATCTGACTTAATATTCTGAGATTGAAACTGGGATATATCTGCCAGCACACAGCAAATATCAGGAAGTGTGCTGCAGTTTAATGAAGAAGGGAGCCTCCTTTGGCTCTCTCCTCCAGGGCGGTCAAGCTGCCAGGTCACAGGAGCCGGAGAGTATCTATACATGTTCTGGCCCTTGCCCCACACTAGAGCACTGTTAAATATCACAGCAGAAAAGAAGGACCGAAGAATAAGCACAGCCTCCCTGAAATCTCTGGTGGTGGTCACCATCTAAAAAACAACACCACTCTATATCCATCCACTTATTCATGCATTTAGTCAATACACAGCCATTGAGATGACTCCAAACTGAACAAATCAGAGTCTTCTTAGCCAGCAACAAGCTTCAATTTTAGCAGAAAGATTTTGACTACAAATACAATCAATAAAAAAGCAGAAACAAAAGGAGCAAAACCACAGTTCCTTTAGGATGAAAGTTCTTGAAAATGTCAACACAAACTTGAATTTACTAAAGTTGACTCTTGGAAAATCATATTAATTTGATAAGATGAATAACTGTTGACTATTTAGCTTGTAAAACATGTAAGAGCACATGATGCATCAAGAATTTTTTTAATCACTATAGTATTATAATTTAGGTTCTTTGGGGAAGATACCAAAGAGTGGTATGGCTGGATCATACAGTGGTTCCAATCCTAGCCTTTTGAGGAACCTCCACACTGAACGTCCTAGTAGTTGTCCTAATGTACACCCCCACCAGCAGTATATGAGTTCTCTTATTTCCCTACTTTCTCACTAGCACTTATTACTGTTTCTATTTTTGATGATTGTCATTCTATGGAGTTAGATGGAACTTCAGTGTAATTTTGATTTGTATTTCCCTAATTGCTAATGATGTTGAACTTTTTTTTGTTGTTGTTCGTAATTTGTTGGTCATTTGAGTGCTGAGGTATAGCTCAGCAGGAGAGCTGTTGATTAGAATATTCAAGGCCTTGGGTTCCATCTCCCAGCACCACCACTACCCTCAAGATACACACACACACACACACACACACACACACACACGTACATATATTTAATCACAAGTGGGCTATGAGAATTTTTTGCAGGAAGGGAGAAGAGGGGGTATAAGGGGAAGAACAGAGGGTGTTGCTACAGAAGAATCTGCTGCAGCAGGCTGCCGACTTTGGAATGCATTAGGATAGATGATAATTTGCAGGAGCAAAGATGTGCTTTAGCTGAATCACTGTAGCTTCTGATTAGAGAATGTATCACTGCCCCCAAACCCTGACAGTTTCGACAGTGACAATCATGATGCACTTAAAATGTGCTAACATAAACTTTTGAATACAAACTATGTCTGTCTTTATCAGGTTCCCAGGGACTTAATAAAACCTAAGGACAGAGAAGGAATTTATTTAGGGTAGTAGTGAGGTAGTTTTCAGTATTCATTAAATACCAAACATTCCTTCATGTATTTTGACCATACGAAAAAAAAAAAATCAGGGGATTAAAATAATCCTTTAATGTCAGATGTATATTTTACATCTTACTCACATATTTTTAGATAAAATCTTTACTTAGAACCATTTTTGTTTGTTTGGTGCATTGTTAATTTACATCACATTGGGGTATAGGGTGTCAGACAGATGCATGTACACAGTTCTTGGTGCCCTCCCCATCGGGTCCCTCTCCCTTCCTCCCTTTTCCCACACATGTCTTTTATATTAGAATTTGTATTTTTGTATACATTCATCAAATTATTTCTATTATACTCTTTATGACTTTATCACCCATCCCTGATCCCCCTTAGAACAGTGTGTGTGTGGGGGGGGGGGGTGTAGTACTGGAGATTGAACCCAGGAGCATTCTACCTCTGAGATACACCCCTAGCCTTTTTATTATTATGTTTTGGAAACAGGATATTGCCAGGTTGCTGAGAGTCTCAGTGAGTTACTGAGACTGTTCTCAAAACTATAATCCTCCTGTCTCAGTCTCCCAAGTACTGGGGTTACAGATGTGTACCACCATGCCCAGCTACTTAGAACCATTCTATTTTGTAAAACAGATTAAAAAAATGTTAGGAATCATCTAATTCTATTCTTTCATTTCTAAAAGGAGATTCTGAGACTAAATAGCTATGTGAATTGTATAGCTAACCTCGTTCTGGTACTTCTAGAGACATATAAAAATATGCAGTTATGCTTATAAGGCCAAGTATAGGGGGAAAAAAATCCCAGTATGTCTCTACCAAAAATTGGTATCATTTCACCTTTCTCCTTTGTTCTACAAGAAGACAGAGGACTGGGAAACAGATCTGCTATATCAGGGAAATCTCAGATTGTTCATTTTGCAACAACCAGTTCCTAAGCCAGAGGTACAAGAATACTACTCAGGCACATTCCCAGTAGGGGAACTAGTCTAATTTAGCAATTTTGAACCACTGAAGAGCACAAAGTTAATGACTACTTGAACATATAAGTGTCTGGTGATTGCAAATAAAGTATAACCTGTGATGAGGAAAAAAGGTAATAGTGATATGCAGTAGTACAAATATGCAGTGGCAGGCCAAAACGTGTAAACTGCATAACAAATTTTAAAACAGAACTGTCATTGTAATGTGCATTCTTATAATGGAGTATTTCCAATCAGAACCCATTTAAATAATCAGAGAAATTCTCTATTTTTCATCACCTAAGCATATGTGAGCAGAAAACGATGAAAAGTTAGCAACGGAAACATAAGAAAACTTTAAACAGAGAGTGTCAGGTTTGTCAGGAGTTTTTCAATGGCTTTTAAGTACAGTGTGAATAAAAATATTTATCAATTGAAATAACCCTGTGGTCACAGTATTTTTTTTTTATCTTGCAGAAAAGGAAAGCTATCATCAGAATCAGAGCAAGTAGAAAGCAATATTGAATTCTAAATGCAACTGCAGAGAGAATTGTGCTTTTAAATAATCACACATGTGTTTCTAAGGATTTGTCTCCCAATATGTCTTTTGGTATGTGGTGTGTGTGTGTGTAACTGTCAACTATACTGGTAATGAAAATGAAAAACCAATCACTCAAAACTTTTTTTGCATTTTCTGAAATGCACCTTATCGACTAAAAAATGAAAGTTCTCCCTCTCTCTTTTTCCATATGAAATACATTTCCATAACATTTCTACACTATCAAAGCATAATATTTAATTGAAGAAAAAAAAAGATATAGTCATACACCCACACAGCATTTTTTCTTTTCGAAGTTTCTCTAGGTGCTCTGAGATGTACTAGGAGAAAAGACTCTACCATCAAAGATTAGTGTCCTTAAGAGGAAGGAAAAACTTTATAAATCAATAATATCTTTATTCTTTGCATTTTCCCCTGCATAGCACTTATTACAATCAGTCATAAAAGATATTTTTGTTATTCAAATTTTGATTGTATGATTCCTACACCAGAAATGTATACTCCATGAATTCCTAGATGTTAGTCTAATATATATATATTTGGATTTTCTGCAATGCCTCAATCAATAAATTTATCAAAACTAATCACAAATACTGCTCTAAATTCTACAATCCAATTGTGGATGAGCTATAAGCTATGAAGAAGTGGCACATGCTGGATATGATGATCTTCAAAGCCCAGGAAGGTTTCTGTGTCAGTATATGGATTACATGGCTACTTCTACACTTCACTTTATTCTTGTCCTGATAAAACATAATGTCTTTTTCTGTTTTTAAAAATAATAATTTTGAAGTTTCATTTGGTGATTCTAGATTCAGAATGGAATGCAGAACATTCAAAATGCCCATATCTGATGAAAGCAAACTAAAATCAAGAGGCATCAGGCACAGGTTAAAGGACCCTTGATGGGTATAAAAGGGAGAATGGAAGTCATATACTGAAATGTTCACCCTTTCTATTATTAACTTCTGTGAGCCATGTGCCTTAAATGTTCTAACACAAGCTGAAAGCATTACTTCAAAGAAATATAATAGAGTTAGAAAATGCTCACAGAAAGACAACTAAGCTATCATTAAAGAAACAGAGTAACTTTGTATAGGAAGACCTTAAAGATTAGGATCTTCAATCTAGAAACTCTGACATCTATTAAATCATGAAGAAGGTGGATAGTGTGAGAGCCACGCTCTCCAGAAACTTCAATTATACAAGGTCTAAGGGCACCCTTTGAAGTTTAAAAAAGATAAATTTAGGACAAATAATGGGAAGTGCCATACTACTTTATTTATTAGGTAGAGTGCTCAGGGAAGTAACACAGGCTGAAAATATAATAGGTTCATAAAAGGTTTAGATAAAAAACATACAATAAATCAATTCTAGACTATTAAAGGGAATTGGACCAACATACCATTAATAGTGCTTTTATCTTTGTCAAAGTACAGAGTTCGCCTTGCTCTTTAGTTATAATTTAAGAACCCAAGATTGAACATTTTTGCACTGATATTAAAATACTAGGTGTCTTAGAAACACAGACTAAACAGCAGGAATTAGTGTGTTGGAGTACTCAATAGCTCCTTGTTGAATGAGTTAATTTTCAACAGCCACAGTAGAATTTCCAAATGACCATTATTAAAATATGATTATATATATTGAATTCTCCCTGAGGGTGCAATCTCCTCAAGTGTGCAAATTAAATCTCTACATTTAGATGTGAGATCTGTCTGACTGAAATATGTCCACAAGTATACATAAGTTCATAAATTTACAAACATGAAAATGAACCAAATCCTACTTTTCCCTACTAGATAAGCACTTCAGATTTTGTTACACAGAAAACAGTATTTTGGAGCACCTTAGCCTCCTGATGTTTTGGATCTATAAAGTTTGTTTATATCATGAGATTTGTCACATTTTGAAATGTTAATCTTTGTTGCTGCAGAATAAAATATTTTTCTATATTATTCTCTCAGTAATCATGATTTGTAATATTTTTACCTAACATTAAGGGAAATAACTTTGGATTTATCTTGTGCTTTTATGGTGAATTGCCCTCTTACTATGATACTTTCTGCTACATTGATGTGAATTATTTGTAGAATAATGTCACTGGCACTTTTACAAACTAAGCTTAAAAGTTTACAGTTACTTTTAGTAAATTATAAGAAATGGTGCTTATAAAACTTACAACATCAACAAAAAAAGTAAAAATAACTGCCAAAAAAAATCACAAAACCAATAGTCATTCAAATTGAAATTAATGGTTGAAATTAGTGGTTGATGATTACAAATATGGCACTGGGAGCTAATATAGAGATTCCTTAGAGATTGAGAAATATGGACAAAGTAAACTTGTGATCCACTTTTTTTTCTATATGGATTCTTTCATGTTATTTGTATTTTTACCATGACATCATTTGAAGCTTATTTGACAAAAGCACATGAAATATACAGTGTATCCACCACTGTTCTTATTTCAGAAGCCAACCAGAGTCATAAAAGAGACCATGATCACAATGGAAGGGACTTGAAATAGTATAGGACCAAATTGTTATGAGATAGTCATCAACTTTAAACATATGGCTATTTTAAGAAAGCCCACAAATTTAAAATTCATACAACCTGAATCAGGATTCAGGTTCAGGTTGAACACTGGATTACAACACAACATCAATGAGATTTTCTAAAAGTAAACTTTTATAAAAACACAGAGTCCCTATTAAGGCTAGATCCAGAGGAAGAAGAAATGTCTTCTGGGAATAACCATTCAGTTTGCTAAAACTCAATGAGGTGCATGTGTGTATATGTATGTACACCTGGGCAGCCTACAGAGACAAATGGATCAGTTTATGTTATATACATAAATAAACTCTATGCAAATGTAGAGTTTGGAATATATCTTTTATTTCATATATGATAGATTCATAATAGTTAAGCTTTTTTAAATTAACTAGTTTTATAGAATAAGTAATCCACATTTATAACAATTTTATTAAAAAGTATATACACTAAAAATGGTACTCCAACTGTAGACATAAGAATCTCTTAATCTTCTATCCAGAAGTGACGATGGTGACATATATACTTCAAAAGCACTCTATGCTCATTAGAAATATCACTATATGTCTCATATGTCCAACTAAGAACATTTAGAAAATAAACTAATCTACTACTAAGAGAACAGCATGAAGTTCACTAAGGAGTTCATGGCTATTTTGTAAGTTAGTTGTTTTAGTGACATTTTTCTTACCTACAATGCTTATTTTCTCACTCTGTTGTTCATAAATTTTGACAGTTCAGTTTTATGTATTTCTAAAATAAATTACTTAAAATATGGCATATTTGATGTGCATTTATTATTTGTTTGTTTGTTTGTTTATTTGCTTGTTTTTAGTATCAAGGATGGACACTGGGAAGCTCTACCACTGCACCATACCCTCTGCTTTTTCTATTTTGTTTTCTTTTCTTTTTTTTTTTTTGCGGTACTGGGATTGAACTCAGGGACATTCTATCTCCGAGCTACACCCCCAGTCCTATTTTTTTGAAACAGGCTCTCACCAAGTTGCAGAGGGCCTCACTAGGTAGCTGAGGCTGGCCGCGAACCCGGATCCTCTGGTCTCAGCCTCCTAAATGCTGGGATTACAAGCCTGTGCCACCACGCCTGGCTTCTTTTTCTATTTTTTATGTTGAGACAAGGTCTTACTAAAATGCCAAGGCTGGCCTGGATCTTGCAATTCTTCTGCCTCAGCCTCCCAAGTCACTGAGATTACAGATGTGTGCCAACCCATTTGTTGTACTTTTAAATGGATAAATTCTACATTTAGGAAAGATTTATCTCATTTAAAAAATAATAAACATAAATCCTTAATACATAGAAAATTTATAAAAAAGAAATTGTCCATGTGTTTTCTCCTTCCAGTAACACAAACATAAATACTTAGATATGGGGTTCAGGTAGAACCACATAAGAGGAGTTTAATTCTGGCACACATAACAACTTTGTGATCTGTGAATACTACATAATCACTCTGCTCCTCAAATCCCTCATTTATAAATCCGGCTAATAAATGTAACTTGACTCCTTCAACATGATGATAAAAGGAAATACTACACGCCAATCACTCTAGTGTCTACCATATAGAAAGTGTCCAATAATAGAACTAAAATCTCCTACCCATAATCGACAATAATGAAAAAATGATAGTTTTAATTACATAATGAGTATGTGTTATACATCACACATTAGTACAGTGTATGTTATTTCAATTCATTATTAAAATAAGCTTATGACATTGATATTGTGCAAGTTTTCATTTTATCCTGAGGATAAATGTGACCACTTTTATAACATGGTGGGTGGTGATGACACAGGAATGGGAGCTTTATCATTAAATCTACTTCATATTTTGCTAATGACTTCCTGTGAATTTAAGAGCAACAGAATCTGAAATAAATAACTCCTGCACTGGTCACATAGACGAGCCTAGAGCAAAACAGAACTTAATCCAAACTATCTGATGCATCAAAGATGCCAACTCATCAGTGTGATCATCAGTACTTTTACAGGCTTTGGAACAACACAACACCATTAGCACACGAGAGAAAAGTGTGCTTCCATCAGTGAGAAAAAATGCTGTACAGCAATCAAACCATGAGGTACTGGATAGAGAGTAAGTAAAAACTGCAAACACCAGAATGATGATTCAGAACTTGTATGTATCTGAAAGCAGGCATGAGAAAATTGCTAGGAGTAGAGAACGGCAGAGAAGCTGACACATTATATATTAGTACAATTGCATTGTCACCCCCAGGTTGGTTTACTGTGGAGTATTAGCTTTTGGTTGACCTGGAAGGCATTTGAGTGTATTTAATACTGCTACTTCATGCATATAAAATGTCAGATATAGTGCTTCATTTGTTTTATTATCATATTCATCTCTTTGGATTTTTATAAAGAACTTTTAAAATAATATCTTTTTTTGTGAACTTTTAAGTCATATCTAAATCCCTTAGCCTAGTATTCAAGTTTCTGAAGAAATGCAGTTTTCTCAGCACTAACCCAGTTAGGTTCCTTGGGAACCAACCAAACCTCCATGATCATTCCTGCTTTTGCTCCCAGTCATACAAACCCTGGAATACTTGTTCCTTGCCTACCTTCAAGCCAAGATCCACTAACAATGCCAATCTCCCCCACTACTTCAGTTTTCTGACTTATACTAATGATTTCTAGTATTTATTGGTTTGTTATAGTCATTCAGATGCCTAGCAATATACCACTGAGTCCAATTATGCACAATTTTAAATTTCAAACACAAAATTTGTCTCTTTTTTCTATTTTATTCATCTTGGTATATAACACAAGGCTCTGAAGAGAGTATGTGCTTAAAACAGCCAGTTACTATAAAGTAAGAGTAAATATAATAAAAATTAAATAACTTATCTCAATGTCCCCTTCAATGAACCTACTTTAAATAATAAAGTCTTGTCATGTTAGATGTATTTAGGGAACTTTCCCTTTGAAAACTGATTTAGAATCAGTTTATGAACTTAAACACTAAAAAAAAAAAAAAAAAAAAAAAACCTCAGTATTTCCTAGTTACAATTATTAATCTGGTATGCACATTCAAATTACTCAACAAGAGCTTTAAAATATACGTAGCCAGACTATACTCCAAAAATTGACTCAGCAGGTCTATAAAGAGGCCACTTGCACGTTACATGAAAAAGATAACAAAGAAATAAAAAGAACATAATCAAGTGGAGAAAAACTGCTTTAGGGTTTCTCTTTTTAAAAATAATTGTCTTAAGTTAAAAAGGAGATAGTTTTTAATGTCCAAATGAATGACAACATTAACAAAAACACCTTTTTGTGTTGCATGCATCTTCTACTATTTCAATTCCTCATAGTATGATTGTGAAATGCAAACCATAATATATTTTCCATTTATTTGATGCATGAATTTCCTTACAACACATTTGCTAATATGTGAAAGACAGTGAGCAAAGTGAGTTATAGATTAAAAACCAGAAGGATTCTGGGTTTAAGTGCGTAATAATATACAAGAGAAGCAAGGCATGTGTAATAAATAACTCCAGGTGGATGATGACTCATATGAAGGAGAGGTTATAAATAAATAGAGTTTTCCAAAGCTAGAAAGCCATTTTAGCTGTAAAGCTCAAAGAACATCTTGAGAAAATAACATTTGAGGCCTACTTGAATTAGGTATGAGTTTTGGCAGAGCCTCCTAGGGGCAGACAACCAAAATAAACAAAGTTAGAATAAAATAGTCATAGTAATGAGATAATAAAAAAAAGAAGAAGAATTCTCCAAGAACTAAAAACTAGTCTATTTGTTTATAGGATGAGGTGAAACATGAGAAGATCAGAGGGCCTTCACTGACCTAAAAATGGGAAAAATTCATTAGGTGAAGAAATTTAACTTTTACCCAGTAAGTAGTTATAATTCTGATAATATGTACTGAGTATTTATAATTGCAAAAAATTGCTAAAAGCTTTACTTAATCATTTTAGCAGCATTAAGAGGGAGCCACATTAATATCTTCTAGACAAAGAAACTGGATGTTAGCTAAACTAAACACCTTTGCAAGGACTTTCAAACAGCCTCCTTGGTGGCAGAGGTGACTCTGTAGATCTGCCCACTTCTGGGATGGGAGCAGTTTACTGCTCTAGGGTAATGATTCTTGAAATTGGGTTGTTACTGGGTAAATGTTGAGTTACTGGGTGACGAACATTCACACCCTTGCAGGTTTAGCTTAATTTCATCCCTCAGGGAAGACTTTCTTAGATTTTAATATTGTTAACTCTCCTAATATCCTGCGCTTACACTGTTCTATGCAATTATCAGACTGTATTATAACTTCTATTTTTGCTGTCCTCTGTAAAATGCCAAAAGTCACCTGAGGTCTGGAAGTTTGAATCTGGCTTATATCTTCATCACATCATACTGCCCAACATGTTGCCTTCTCCACACTGGGAAAATCAATACATAGTTTTAATGGTTAGTCATGGAAAGAAATGGATTAAGAAAAAACACATTTTAGGAAGGTTTAGAGGAGGAAGAATTACAGCATGAAGGTCAGCTAGGAGCTGTTTAGATTTGCAGACAGTCATCTTCTTGCTTCTTTATTTCAACTTTTAATGACCGGTGAAGGAGTTTCACCTTTCAAGATCCTTTTCCACTTTCCTGTTATTAAATGGCCATGTTCTTTCCTCCATATTTCCTGTCGACTTCATTCATATCACAAGCAAAGCACTAACTAACTTACTATATGTATTTACTTTTAAATGTTATTCTCTCATATTGTCTTTTCCTCTCACTGAGGAAGTGATAATACCTCACCTACATCCATTTCCCCGGTGCCTAGCAAATTCTATCATATATATTGAGGATTCTAAAATTTGGTTGAATTGTAAAGGAACGATGTCATCTAAACATCGTCTATAGTGAAGAATGGTTCTATAAAAAGAAAGGACCATTCTTTCTTTTTAGAATAGGTAGAATTAAATTGATCTACCAAACAGTTTATATTTGAGAGGGAAAAGAGTTAAGAGCTATAGTCAATGCATTTTTAGGTCACCCAAAGATGGTAAGCAGTTGAATAGTGGCAGCAGAAAGATGGATAACTATGAAAATCTCCTATCACTTGAGGATGATTATTAAAAGATATGCTATATTTTATACAGAAGTTGAGGATAAAATAGAAATTTCTAGATAAAGGTATTTTGAGTGGTTTCTTGGTTTTACTCACTTGAGGTGTCTTCGTGTTTCTGTATTTATGACTTTACATTTACTATTCATTCTGCCAAAAAAAAAGTATTTGCTTTAAGCAATAGCACTAAATATGAAATGACCTCATCAAAAGTTTGCACCTGCATTTTGAACATTTCTCATTTCTAACCTCTTATATATCATTTCTCTTTCTATCTTGTTTGGGAGTTGAAGTAAATACTTTACATGTTCATTTGAAATAATACCTGGTGTGTAGCATTGCATAGAAAAAAAATCTAACAGTCTTTTGAGGATAAAAGCAAATCAATAGTAATTTCTCTTAGAACAGAAGCACTTTTGTTGAAGAAAGAGCATGGTTTAATGGGAAGCAAAGTAATCTGTGCTTTCAGTCAGGCTATTGGGCCATGCTGGAGAAAGGATATGCTCTGAACATTTGCTTTACATTAAAAGATAGTCTGGCATGCTTGAATTAGAGAAAATAATTTTCCTACATCAATGAAAAATCCATGGCTCTAACTTCTAGCATGGATATAATCTTCCAGTTCCCATTGAGCTCTATTCTGCTCAATGCCAAATCACTCCAGTACTCCCAAAGAGAAATGAGACAGAAGTTGTTCCATTGTAGTTTGTAAGTATGACCATGTGACTCCATGTCCAGTCTTGGAGTTGAAGTTCTACTCTGGTTGTGATGATAAGATAATGACGAAGACAAAAATACTTTAACATTTAACATGAATATGTCTAGATAGATACAGATATACATATAGGGAGATATAGAAATAAAATAGGAAACTTCTTCATTTTTATATTCAGAGAGTAAAAATAAATAATGGGGAGTGAGACCACAGAAGCAATTAATAACTCTTCTGAATTGAAATATCTACGTTGGTACATATTTCCAGTTTCAAGAAAGTAATTTATTTTTTTCTTTTTAAATGTAGCACTTCTTTGTGAAATTATAAGAGAACATTACGAATTCCACTCAAATGAAAATATCAAAAGAAGTTTGATATTTAGTGAATATATACATCCCACTGAGTAAGTACACAATATTTTATTAGTTATTGAAAAATAAAGCCAAGGGTTACTGTGCATGTAATCCCAGTACTTTGCAGACTGAGACAGGAGGATTGCAGGTTTGAGTACAGCCTCAGAAATTTAGCAAAACTCTCAGCAGGACCATGTTTCTAAACAAAAAATTAAAAAGGGCTATGAGTATAGCTTGGTGGTAGAACACCTGTGGGTTCAATCCCAGGTACCAAAAAGTAAATCAACAAATAAATAAAACAAATTTATCTGAACTTCCAAGGAGTCCACTAAAAAATACAGTCAGTGACCAGGATTTATTTGCATCACCTCTTTTTTTTTAAGTTTTTGCAAAAATACAGAAATTACCAAAATGTAGCCCTTGGTTTCTTTATGCTGCACACCAGAAGATACTGAAAGGAACTTTGCTCTGAAAAACCTAAATGTTCAAGGAGTCATTTGACTTTATTTACAGCTGCGAAGTAAAAAATATACACATATATGTTTTAGTTTATAAATTGTATCTTGCCTCGAAGTGTTATTTAAAAATATTTTAGATTTTTATAATGTAAAATGTTTATACTTTGCATAAGTATGTAAAAATTAAATGGCATTCATCTATGATCCATTTTAATGCCACTTTATAGCCCTTAATGTAAATTCACATCTGTTTCAAAGCTTTCAAGTACAATGCTCACTTGGAAAAGAATATGAAGTCAGAGAGCATTCTCTAATTGCAAGGACATGGCCACAAGGTGGCTCCAAACACCAGAATATGTTATTTTCCCCGTGGGCAAGGGAATAGAATTTTGCCAGAAGTATTAGCAGCAATTTACACTATAAATGGGTCAACCCTTCAAAAACATGAATTCATCTTAATTCTTTGATCAAATTTTGGAGTTTATGTTATTTTTAAACTTCAGATATTCAAAACAACATGTCAATTGGTTAAAAACCTTTAAAAAGTTGAAGGATTTTAAAAGGAAATGATTCTTTTAGTAGTCTGGATAATTAATAATTCAGTACCATTTATTTTCTCAGAGTTTTCAAATTAATTTCTCCACTGTATTATACAATCTTATTATCACTATATTCCAATTTAGTGAAAGGAAAATATATGAAGTTAATGAATTTTGTCTTTAGTATGATAAAAAAAAAGTTAAACTAAGCAGAAGGTATATCTAGTTTTTTAGTTTTTGGCCTAATAGTCAAGTGTACACAGATAGTCAAGTATACTAAATTTAAAATGTATGTGATATTAATTGAATATTTTAAGTTAGCCTTCCTAATAAGTAAGCTTCAAAACTACATCTTTTAGCAAAATATTACAGTGAAGTTGTGAAAAAATGCTACTAATTTAATACACATGATAAAACATACAGCAACTGGTTAAATAGATAATACATGATTAAACTGATAATAAATGTAAATAAATAGCTATGGAAAAACACTAAGAATTCTCATTACCATGTTCACTAAATTATATCTGTGAGCTAGGTTTAATAGTCTACATTATGGCTGACCCCATCTTTGCAAACTGGGGGATAAGATAAAGTGATAAAATAAACATGTCCTCTAACTATGGAGGTTTCTGAAATAAAAATATTAATTCATGTTGAGTTATAAATAAGAACTGTGATACAGTTCTGGATTTTTAAAATGAAATTTCAAAAGAAAGATACCTCTGGACCCATTTAAATTGTATATTTTGTGACTTCAGTGTTTCGGTCTGTTTATGTAATTCACAGAAATCACTTCAGATGCTTTTTAATTACCATAGAGAGTCACAAAAAGGTAGATCTTCTCATATCCTTGCATGTGAAGTGTAAGAAGAATGAATTATCTAAATAAAACCTGTTAAATGTTTCACATTTTGCAGCAGGTTCTATGCTTCATCAGACATTTTCAGGGACCTGGTCTAGAAATCAGTAGGCTACTGACCTTTCAGCTTATAATATAGACTGCAGAATTATTACAGAGATTTATAGATATCAAACAGTTAATGGGATTATTTCTGAAATGTACTGCCTCTGTGCATGTGCATCATTCTTTTTCTAATTCTCATTACTCTGACCTCAAGAAGGAGAATCTGTGAAAGGAACTGCTATTGTAGTATAGTCAGGAATGGGTCATGTTTCACATGAGTGAGTTTATGTGGCTTATGGAACTCACAACAATTAGTCTCCATCTTCCTAACGCTTTCTCCCTCTTCTGTGCCTGTTTTGGGTATTTTACATCATTTTTAAAATTCATATACATTTATTCCCTAGCTCATGGAAAGGCCATTGGAGAACGCAAGTTTTCTAACTGTGTTCAACTCTATGCAACTGACATTTCGCAATCATAAGGGAATAAATATACTTCTAACTTTTAAATATAGAGACATTTCCAGTTGTAATAGTAGATTATATGAGAGCTTCCAGCTATACTCATAGATAAATGGACTATGTCCTTGGAACTTTTATGGCTTAAATTTCCATTCCCCCCCAAAATATTATAGAGAATGATGATACTGTCAGTATAGTTAATAAATGTATCAGACTTAAAACACCCAAACTATTCAGCTCACTCAAGTATAAAGTTATCATGGCATGATAAAAGTTAAAATACTTAACAATTTTTAAAGCTGTGGCCCAAGTCATATCATATGCTATGGTTAAAATAAAACATGGTCAATATTAATTATAAAAACAGAGGTCACACGAATTTACATAAATTAATAATTATATCAGTGCAAATCATTGTAGGCAGTACTAGGACACCAATTGTGTGTTAGGTGTTGTTAGGTATAGCTTTTAGACTTTACAGCAATACTTCTTTAATCAAGGCAATTGTCCTATTCTTTAAGTATAATGATTAACCCCATTTAACAGATGAAAAACCCACCAGAGGTATTAAATATTAAATCTATAGTAAGTGGCACAGCTAGGATTTTAACCCAGACAGAGTGGTGCCATGGTCCATGCTTTTATCCATTAATGGTCCTTAGGAGAGTACTTTGGTTAGGGTCATTACATTTTCTAAGAAAGAGAATCTCAGTGTTTCTGGCATGCAGCTTTATTACTGTGTAGTCTCCTTATTAAAAATGACCTTCTGGAATTTTATGTAGGAGAGACTTTTTTTTCACAGAATGACTAAGTTTGAAACTCAGAGGCTTCTATGGAGTGTAGACTTTGATTGCGTGTCATATAAAAGCTACTGTTCATTACATTATGTTGGTGACAGAATTCTGGAGTATACTTGGCCTTCAAATATATATTTTTCTGAATGTGTTTTGTCTGGCATGGGCATATCAGTGTCAAATTAGAGCCCTAATTCGATTCCATACAGTCCCCTATATCTGTAGGATGAAAATTGCCTATTGCAAATGAAGTGCAGCCCAGATCACCCACCAAGAACCTGCTCTTATTGAAGCAGCAGCTCACAATCCACTCTTGGCTCTCCACAGAATAAATCTGAGGCTGTACAAACAGGTATCTTGAACCAAGCAACTCATCATTTTGATTATTTTCTTGTAAGGTATGTTGTGGCTTTGAATACAATAATGCATCTTTAGCAATATAGCCGAAGTTAGATCTTTTATATTATGCGCTTTAAATATGCCTTGTATTTCTCCTTATCTTCATCAAAACTAGAATATGATAACAAGTCATGTGATTATTCATTAAATGACTCACAGCAGTATAAAATTTATTTATTTGCTCATTTTCTCCCTCTTTCATATTTGTGTCTAGCTACTTGAGTAGAACCTGGCTTATGGTATGCAGTTAAAGAGTACTTGGCAAAAGAATGCATGAATGAATGAATGAATGAAAAAATATCCTAAGAGGTCTCTTCAATAGTATATTGTACAGATGGTAACTAAAGACAGGGTTAAGTGAGAGAATAAGAGACTGACTGATCAATGATGTTCTGCTATTTTACTATCTCATGAAAAGTGAAACATTTAGAACTGATAATTCTTTATAAACATTTATATTTAATTATAAATATCTGACATTAGAATATACCTCTCTTCAAGAAAAAAATTTGTATTGAATTCATCCTCATATCACCTGGGAGGAGACAAAAGTGATGGGCTCCTAGTCACTTTTCCAAGACCAATAAAATGAATTAGGAACTATGGAAAAAATGTGAAATTTCTGATACCATATAAAAAAGTAAAAGAAAAATTATAAAACAAAAAAAAAAAGAATAGATAGCAATATATGCCATTCTAAAATCAAAATACAGTTAAATTAATGCTTGTGGATTTTACCTTATCATAGCACTAGCCCTGCATACTATTAAAAATAGAAAATTTCCATAAAGATTTTGTAGGGACAGTGTAAGGTTTATATGTAAAATCTTAATTTATTTCAATAAAGGAGAAAGCTTCTCTCATTCATATTTTTTTTTCTTTTTGGATTGACTAAAAATAGGCATGATAAAACCTCTACCTATACAGTGAAGTGAATTAATGTCTTTCCTCTTTTCACATCCCCATTAGGCTGGATTTCATATTTCAACTCTATGACAGAGGATAATATAACTCCAAGAAAAAAGTTCATAAAAGAAAAATCTTTCCCTTAACTTGGATTTTAGGGATTTTTTTTCATTTCATCATATTTGATATGGGTAATATACATATATATATTGCCTATATTATATATAGGGAATATACATATATAGTGCATGTATGAATATTTGTTCTGAGTACTCAAGAACACCTTTAGTATTGAAAACAAATGTGTCTATGCTTATTGGTAAAATTTTACAAATTAATAAACACTATACAGAACTATCTAGTTACAAACTCTTGGAAATTAGCACATATACTTTAAAAGGGATAAAACTAAAAGAAAAGAGATTCTTAGGGAAAAAAAGTCAAATTCTCATTTTTCAATACTTTTATTGGTGCCTTATAGTCTCACTTCATAATGGAGTTCATAATGATGTATCCATATAAAAGCTTTATGTCTACACAGGGTGTGTGATCACTTATCTAGTATAGAAATTCTAGAGAAAATCTACACTCCTTGGCTATCTAAAGAAGGAAAAATAGAAGAAGGAAGAACATTTTTCAGCACGTGTCTATGCTTACAAATTGAATTTTAATTAATCTGTAAAAAATATCTAAAGCTTTGGCTAAGGGGATAAAAAAACAAAGCCTTGTCATGAGTTCCTAATGATGTAGAAAGGCTTTTATTTAAATTTAGGAAGCTACATCCAGACAGAATACATCTTCATGATGGTGGGTTTTGCTCCACAGAGATCCCATATTTAAAAAAAAAAAAAAACAAAACACTCTGGTAGTGAAATATGTTTCAAAACTACAAAGCAGAAATAACCTTCAATTTACGTTTTAGAAAAGTAAAAAAGAAAAATTATACTCTAAGCTAATGATTAATCATTGTATACTTGGTTTCTTGTTCAATGGAATAAATAGATATACACTTAACTTTACCCCAATAGTTTCTTTTCTTCATGTCACTGCTAAAGCAAATAAATCCATACCACTAGTTTGAAAGTGTTTAACTCATATTCTTAATTTTCATAGCAATTAGTTCAAGCCAATTGACTTAGAGGTACTAGTACTTTAATGTCTTGCTTATTTAAAGAAAATGTTTTAAGTAAAATAATTTATGAACCTAATTTATAGGTTGGAGATTTACATGGAAAACTTAAACCCTTAAAATTCCTCAGATATTTTGAATATTTTCAATCTACTTAAGTATGAGTCTATTAAATGAAGGTTAATCATTAGAAGTCAAATTACCTGGAAACATTTTGGTGCCACATTTGAATTTAAAATTCTATTCAACTATTCTGGAAATATTTATTAATTTAAAAAAAAAATCCCTGAAGTTACAATGGTTTCAAAGGAAGTTTATTTTACTTGATTTAATTGGGAGTAGAACATGGAAAAGGGGAATCATTTACAATTTAAAAGCTGGTTAATATTATACATAAAAATGTTCTCAGAATTTTCTAATTACCTGGCCAAATATGTTGACTGCCTTTGATCTATTCAGATAACTATACCAAATTTCAACTTCATTTCTTGTATTTATACATATTATGCTAATACTGTAGAGAATTAACCAGAATAATTCAGGTTAAACTATTAACTTTATTCAGTTTCTTGATTATTTTAATTTGTCATACCTTCTACTTAACCTGACTATTGCTCTAATTCCTTTCCCAAATTTTCAATTGGAAACCAGAAGGAAAAACAGTGGTTATTTATTCCACAATATTAAGCATATATATTCCCTCACTACATATCAATTTTCCTTCTTAGATTACAAATTGGTATATTTGTTTCTTCCAACAAAGAAGAATCAACCTTTCTAAAGAAACACTGCTTTCTGAAAACATAAAATTTGCGTATATTTTTTTAAACCAGTGCTCTGTCAAACTACTTCAATATTCTCTCTTACAGTAAATCAGCACAGATTCACAATCAATATCTGATGCACTGAGTATAATAATTCATGTCTATGCTGTCCACATTCTGATTATTTGCAGAAATTGTTTCATTAATAAATGCCAAATTCCCACACTTTGATTGCTAGTGCCATACTTTGCTGCACTGGGGCCAATTTCTACTCCTCAGAAGCCTCAGTGTTTAAAAAAGAATTGTTTTCATTTTAAAGAACATGCTCTAGCCAGCTGAACTGTCATATACTTTAAGCAAAAGTTAATGCACTAAATCTAATGTATAATGTGGTGGATGTTAGAATACTGGCCATAAAAACACAAGATTTACAGAAATGTTATTTGATATCTAGTAATATAAAAATGTGTTAAATTTATTCAGGGACTTTTGTAATTGTCATAAATGAAGGTGGAGAGGAAGGAAGGAAAGGGGAGGGTAGGAGGAAAGGAGGGAGGAGGGAGAGGGAGGAGGGGGAGGGAGGAGGGAGAGGGAGAGAAAGAGAGAGAGAAAGAGAGAGAGAGAGAGAGAGAGAGAGAGAGAGAGAGAGAGAGAGAAAGAGAAAATGCTCTGCTAAATTTATGAAGATCAATGGGATCCTGAAATGTTTAGACTTGTAATTTAATGCTGAATTTCCTGTTGTGAGACAATGTTGTATTATATCTTATGGCCTGTTGCTTAATCCTGTCCTGAAGCTTGAAATGTCATTTAACTTTAATTTATATAACTGCAGCCTATCAAGTCTGTAGAATCAAGACTGCTTTATTTTTTTAAAAAAAATGAAAATTGAGATCACATGATTTGGTAAAGTGCTTTATAATGTTACTGTCAAACTCTTTGAGCATATGAACCTCTTTGCTGCAAGGGATTATTATATGAAGGCATTTCAACCTCCTACAAGTAAGCATTATTTTCAAGGAAACCTACATGTAAAATGAGGCAAAATGCGATTTTATTTTACACATTCTTATTCAACTTGCAGCTTTTTTCTTTTAATAATTCTTACCTATAATACAGTTAATTTTCAGCAAATATTTCTTAGTTACACAGAGAATAGGACATCACCTCTTGCAACAAAGAAATAGAGTAAAAACATAAAGGAATAGGTGAAAATACAGCATTTTATTTTTAAAAAAGAAAATCCCAAAGTTACTTTAGTGAGTTTTATTGACAATAAAGAGTTAAGCAAATTTGTCTCAAAAAAAAAAAAACTGTTTAAAAACCTGTTGGATTATTTTAATTGATTAATGCTAATTTTTCATTAAAGATGACAGATTCCTAGAAATCTACAACTTAAATGCGATAGATCTAGTTTTCTTACAATGTGTTTCTTGAGTTGAGATGGATTGACAAGGAAGGTACTGCAAAAGCAAAATGGCCTTATAGGCTTTAGGCAGCCTTCCAGTTAGGAAAGACAACACAGCTAGATTGTAAAGGGCTCAAGGGCTCCTAGGAAAATGTCAAGTGAGGTAAGGCTGCTGTAGAGTTAGAAAGGAGGAAGATGACAGAGGTGACCCTGCACTGATACTGTTATCTTAGAAAGCAAGCATTTCTTGTTGATTGAAATTTTTCTTGTTATATGTATGGGGGGAGGGGTGTGTAATATTGAGTATTAAATTTACTGAAATAAACCCCCCCAAAAAGTTATATTTATGCTCTGTAAGCATGATCCAACTGCTTTAAGTAGCAAAAAAGAAGGCAGATTTGAAAACATTTAAGCACAGGATTTTTTTTTTCTATCTATATATTTCAGGTTATTATAATTATGACAAAATAAAAATTTTCTAGATGAACTCATGGGTCTGAATAAGTTCACAAAAATAGGTTTTTCTTTGTTAAGTTTCACTTCTCAACTATGTACTCATAATGTTATTCCTTAGGCTGTTTTTCCCCCAAAACATTCATAACAGTTGCCATTTATAATTACAGTGATGCTTAATCAACTTTACCTTTGCTTGGTACAAATCTAACAAAAATGAGAGGATCTTTCTTGATACTTGGTTTTTAACTTCAGTCTATTTCAGACAGGACTATTAAATATAATGTGGCTAATAAACTGGCTCTCCTAAAATCTTGTTCCAAATAACATCTTAGTTTAATCAAAAGTAGAGTGTTCAAAACATACACCTGAAATTCAGAGATCAAATATGTGCATGAAATTACCTATGACTGGCACAAATAACTAATCTTTCTCTATTTATACTTTGTTTCAGTAATTTGCAAGCACTTCTAAGCTGACAGTAGCATTGAATGGCATTTACATAGTAGAAATAAGAACACATTGTGGCTAATACTTTTGAAGCCCAAGGGCTAAAACAGAGATACAGTTTATGTCCCTGATTTGTATTAATTGCTTACTGTGTGACACTGTTACTGATAATAACACTTAACAAAAATATGGTTCACTTTGCTGCTGAATCAGCAACATTGGAGCCAATTCTGTTCCTGTGCTGCAGCCTAGTGGAGTGATTTGGTATAAAAATGACATACTCCAAGAGGACATGGTGCTATTACTTGCTGCAAAGTAGGTTAAGAAACACAGAAAATAAGTCATATGACAAGCAATCCCCCAGAGACCGTATACTTAGTTTTAGTTATTTGTTTATATGAAGAATTAAGTGAAAGTCAAGAACTTCACTCTTTATTTTGATCAGGATTCACATATTTTACCACGTACTTTTCAGTTTCAATTATTATAACAAGAAAAAATTGAACCTGTTTCAGATTGCATGAACTTTCTTGATAATATTGCAAAAATGTATATCTTTGTAGACATAAAATCATTTATTTTTTATTTATAGAAAACTTCAGTGTGGGTAAAAACCTCTCAGTAAAATATTAAACTGAATACCTGGATAGTTCTATTCTTATTACTAAATGACTATTCTTTATAAACAGCAAGGAAAATCACCTGGAGCATTAATCAGGTATCTGGTAATTTAACCATTATCTTCACACATATGCTAATATAGGTGGGTTCTCTTACAGTTTGCATTCTGTTTTCCCATTTCCCTGTTTGTTTTTTTCCCCCTGACATCAAGTGCACTGGGTTCTATTCTTTGACTGGAGTCAGGAAGGCATACACATTCAGCAGGGAAGTCAATTTGTTAGCAGCAAGTATTTGAAACCAAAGAAGTATCTGATGTAATGAAAGCAGACATTGATTCATACTTTAAAAACACAGCAACCAATGGGGGGAAAAAAGTGAAAGCAAATAAAGAAGCATTTCTTTGTATTTTTATCATCAGGGTGGTTTTGCATTTGATGTGCCCCTCAACCACAGAGACAGGCTGTTTATATTTGTTCACTTTCCAATTCCTTCCCTACTCCCTCCCCAAATAAATGACTATTTCCTTATGCATTGCACATTGAATACACATGTGGCATGTTTGCTACACTGGGGTGAGGGGGGCACAGATTACCTCTGCAAGTAATCATTCTCCTGTCTCCCCAGGACACAACCTCTTCCTTTTTTTTTTTTTTTTTTTTTCATCACCTTAACTAAAAATGAACATGCAGCTCCGTCAATGACATAATGTTTTCATGAAAGTTCTGCTAATTAAAAATCCTCACCATACCAGACCTAAAAAATGAGCACACTCTTGCCAAGTGTTATTCACCACAGAGAAGCTCTTGTAGCTACGTTTTAAAGAAAGATAGAGAGGGGGATGGTGTGAAGGGAGAAAGTCTACTAACATATGCATTGAAGTATAACCGTTGTCAGCATCAGAGGGACAGATTATTTTTAATATAGGTCCTTCAAGAGAAAAAAATGAGAAGAAAAAAAAATAATGCATCTCCAAAGACCTGAGAAGTAATGGATGTGCAGTTTTGGATAATAAAAGCTTTTACTGGAATGAAGGACCACAATTATAGGAAATAGTTAAATAGTTTTTTGGTTTTTTTTTTAAAGCAAAAAATGATGGGTCAGTTTTAAAATGATGTTTGTCTTTGATTTTACCTGTAAACTCCTTTTTTTTTTTTTTATGATAGAGAGTAGGTTTTTATTTTGGTGGCAAAAAAAAAAAAAACACTTCCAGACTACTGTTTTTGCCCATACTTACAGTGCTATCAATAGTTACTTGTTGGGGACATGCATTTAGCCTTGCAATATGCTGCATTAATTTAATACCACATAAAATATGGATTTTATTGCAGCAGAGACAATAAATGCTGCAACTGCTGACTACATGCATTTAATCTCCCCCTCTGGATTTGCCCCCTCATACTTCTGACTCAGATGTAAAATGCGAATATAGGAATTATGCCTATTTGGGTTCTGATGAATGTCAATCTACTGTATTTATGTAGATGCTTAGTGACCATTGACAGCTTCAAGGAATCTGTCTTCTGCCTGTCATTTCTCTTTATGCTGAAGGTACAATGAACTAGGACGATGAATAAGTGCAGAGTGAATCCATTCATATGGAATGCAGAGTGATGTGAGATGATGAGAGAGTTCACAGCACCAATGCTATCTTTTAAACTGATTTAAAAAAAAAAAATAAAGACAAACAAGTAGGAGCATGACAAATGACACTCCAGAATAATTTTTAGCATTTGATCAGGGTGAATAAATTCACAAACTCCAATATCATGACCCACTGTTGAACATAATACATAATTTATCCAGCTTTGCATTACTTATCCAGATATTCAAAGCAGTTATTTATGGCATCTAATATAAAGAATTGGATGCTTATTTACTTATTAAAAATAACAATTTTGAAATCATTGCTCAATACAACTTAAAAACAAACATATCTTCCCCCCAGGGGAAGAAATTAAAAGATCTTAAGGGAGTTAACAGAAAAGAGGTGAAGTCCTCCTACCTTTTTTTAATCAGCTTCTGGATAACGGAAGTTGGTTCCAGCCAAAATAACACTGGAGAAATTGTCCCTCTGTCCCCTTTTTTGTTTGTTTTCTGCTGTTATTTTCTGTCACTGATTCTACTTCAATCTAACTCAAGCTTTCTCTCAGCATCACTTTTAACTCTGGACGGCAGGGAACCGAAAAAAACGGGGGCGAGCTCTCCTCTCTCTCTCTCTGATTGGCTTTCATTCAGTGCTTCTGATTAAGGAAGAAAAAAAAAAAAGGAAAAAAAAAGAAAAGAAAAGAAAAAGAAGAAAGAGAAGGGAAGGAAAAGGGTAAAAGCCCTTCCTTACACCGAGAGAAAGCTTCGGCTGCTGGAGCTGCAGCACTCGCCCTGGGAAGGTTAGAGACTGGAGAAGTGCCGGCTTCTGCGTGCACACAGCGATTTGCAATTGAATGCTAGGGGAGGGCGCTTCCAGAGGAGGGCTGTGCATGAAAGGCGTCCCCTCCCCCGCAGGGCAGAAAGACTCTCTGTTTCAAGGCTAAGGTAATCAGCCCAATCTAATCCGCCAGTGTCCGTAACACAATCCCAGGAACAGAGATTCTGCAATTGCTTCTTGCAAATTTTTTTTTTTTTTTTAAATAGACACTTCTTTTTTTTCTTCTAGCATATATATATATATATCCCTGCACTAGCCTTACACCAGACTACCAAGTATTAGCCGGAGCGCCAAGTCAAATTGCAACCAGATCTGATATGCTACCTGAGTGATTTTTATTACGGTTTTAAATGGGTTTTTTGTTTGTTTGTTGTCAGTGAACTTTCTCCTCTTGATTCTTCAAATACCTTTTCTTGTTGCTTATTGTTTTACGGAGAATATACCTTGCTCATCATTTTGGACCAGCATAAGCAGTTTTGTCTGCCTAATTTTTCCAGCTTTGCCTTTCAATATTTTATGGATAAAATGTTTTATCAATAACTCAAATACACAATTAGTATTGTTAAAATATTTATATTTTGGACTTCACACAATCTCATTTTTTTTCATAACATTTTTTTCCTCCTAAATGCCCAAGTTAGTCTATGGACAGATGTGAATGCATTTGAATGGTTATATCTAATTACTAGCCATCTAATTGTCCACTCCCTATTTATCTCTGTCTATCTTAAATTTTAATCCACAAAAACCTTACCAAAGGATGTCAGTATAGCTCCACACAACCATTAGCACCTTTACATTTTTCTGCCTAAACATAGATTCCTTTTTAAAGTGTCATCCATAAAAAAGTTATATGTATGTAAATTATAAAAATAATTTTATAACTAGAGGAGAAATCATAAAAATCGTTTTGTCTAAGCTATGATTTTTTAAAACACATAATACTCAGAATGTTAAATGTCTTGCTTCAGTTCACCTTGCTAACTAGTGGCAGAGTCAAGACTGTAATATTCATATTCCTACTTCCAGTCTAATACTGTTTCTAGGTGGCCATGTTACCTCTTCAGTTTCTGTTTGGTCATTTAAACCATCATCAGGCACCTTATATGAGCAATGTAATGAAAAAGAAGGGCATGGAGTCTGGTGAGAAAAAAAAAAATGAAGAGTAAGAGAGATTCTAAATTAGATTTTTAAAAAGTCTTCGTGTACCACCGGGTTATTATATAACCAACGTTACCATCTAGTTTTATATTTGAGAATACCAAACATTTCCACTCAGTTAAGTGATATTTCTAGCAGGAAGGGACTAATCTTCTCTAACTTTTACAAATGAGGGCATTAAAGTCTGGAAGATTATAAAAACCCTGCTAACATTTGGTAAAGATGGGGCTAGGATTCTGCCAGTCATTCTGAATCATTTGCCCATAATCTTTTCACCTGAGTCCTTTTATTGCAGAGTCCATCCATTAAAAATAGGTATTCAGTGTATGTTTATTTTATTGAGTATACGTGTGTATTTCATATAATATTACTATTGACGCATTAAAAACAGCTCCCAAGAGAAATTTCAAAAAATCTCATACTGTATACATAAGTTATATGGTATTTAATTAAATGCAGTGGATAAGATGCACACGCAATTTATTAGATTAGCTATTTCTGTATGATTGTTTGTTGCTAATTTCAGAATAAATGGCTCCATAATGTGAATAATTTTTGGATTACACTTAAATGGGCACAATTAAAAAATAACCATAAGCTGAGATATGAAGTAAAATATTATTTTGTTAATTAGAAACATGGTGACATGAAATATTTCAAAGATAAGTTTATTAGCCAGGCGTGGTGGCGCACGCTTGTAATCCCAGCATTTGGGAGGCTGAGAACGGAGGATCCGGGTTCGTGGCCAGCCTCAGCTACCTAGTGAGGCACTCCGCAACTTAGTGAGAAAATAGGGCTGGGGGTATAGCTCGGAGGTAGAACGCCCCTGAGTTCAATCCCCAGTACCACAAAAAAAAAAAAAAAGTTTATAAGCCCAGATTACAGGCACCTGCCTGTAATTTCAGTACTTGAGAGACCGTAACAGGAGGATTACAGGTTTGAGGCCAGCTTCAAAAACAATGATACTGTTATAGGGTACAACGAACCCCAAATCTGTAGGTCCTTGGTATCGTAAAGAAAAGAATTTTAACACATACCAGTCAAAACATCTGGCAGGATTTATTAAAATTTAAGGGAAAACTGGGAGAAAGGGATAAAAGGGAGGGGGAATGGAAAGGGAAATAGGTCACCCAGACAAGTCCAAGTGCATGTCCCACGAGGGAGAGAGAGAGAAGGGGGAATCCCCGGTTACCCGGACAGGTCGAAGGTCAGGTCCCAAGCGGGAAGGGGCGAACAAAAGGAGGTGCAGAAAGCTATAAGAGAGGGCAGGGTCCTCTTTTCCAACCCCTCTCTCTCAGGTTTCAGTTGGGCGATAGGTGGGCTCCTCCGGTGGGGCAGGTCACAGAAAAGTTGGATCCTCCTCTTTTCAGGTTCCAGGATTCAGGTGGGCTTTAGGTGGGGGCTGGGCTGGCGGTGCAGGACACAAAGAAAACTTCCAAGGGGTGGAGTTAGCTTTACTCTCCAGATTTTTTTTTTTAAAAGCTATATTTTAAAACTATATTTTTATGAATTCTCCCGATACCATCCTTCTACCTAACCTTCCACTTTTCCAGTATTTCCATTAATACTGTCAGCAACTTAGAGAGACCCTATTTCAAAACAAAAGATAAAAAAGGTTGGTTTTGTTGCTTAGAGGACAAATTTCCTGGGTTCAATACTCAATACAAAAAAAGTTTTTTTAATTAAAAAAATAAGTTTCTTAACATGATAGTTGATTCTCCTCCTACATAAAGTTCTACATTGGTAGGATTGTTCTGCCTTCTTTCCTTCTATTAAAAGAAGTGACCCAGGTGTAGGTATCACTTTTACAATATCATTAGTTGAAAATGAGGCACTTGATCACAGATTGTTGCTTAGGGAAGCCTGAAGTAGTCTTTACTCTGGATAAATACTTGCCCAGCTAAAGTCTAGTGCAACTGGAGAAGGCAGTTCCTATTCTATCAGTACATCATATAGTAATAAATTCTATATAATACGTGTGTGTGTGTGTGTGTGTGTGTGTGTGTGTGTGTGTGTGGTACAAGGGATTTATCCCAAGGACATTTTACTTCCAAGCTACACCCCAAACCTATTATATTCTTTACTTAGAAACAGGGTCTAGCTAAGTTGCTGAGACTGACTTCGCATCTCTGATCCTCCTGTCTCAGCCTCCCAAGTACTGGAATTACAGACATGTGCCACCACACCCATCTTATAATACACTTTTACTCAGAGAAAATTAAAATGTTATTCTTGCATAAAATTAAAATTTTGTAATAATGTTAGTGAATGACATTCATGCAAAACAACTCAGTCTCTATATCTGAAATTATTTGCCATTATATTGAATGTATGCCTTAGAAATCAAAATAATTAAAATAAAGAATAAATAGAATATTGACTAGAAATTAAAACCTCTAAGAATGGGTTTTGTTTAACTAAACAATATCATTTTTCAATTCTTTATTTTATTCTACAAATGAGTTAACTTGAGATTCTTCAAGTATTCTATTTCTTTTAAGTTTTGTTTGCAAATCTTAGGTAATTGATAGGTCAGATCTACAGTCACTGATACTAGGAAGTAGTACTACATGAAAAGTACAATGAATGGCTGAAAACTTAAAAAAGAAAAAATACAGTAAGTTCTCTAGGAAGAAGATGAACAATTTAGTACCTCACCCAAATGACTTTTGATGTGAGAAGTCACATCTCCATTAAAAGTAAACAAATTTCAATAAATACTTCAAAATTGTATTTCTATATAATTACCAAAATCTAAAATTGCACAGAAAGGCCGGGCGTGGTGGCGCACGCTTGTAATCCCAGGTTTTGGGAGGCTGAGACCAGAGGATCCGGGTTCGCGGCCAGCCTCAGCTACCTAGTGAGGCACTCCGCAACTTAGGGAGACCTGGTTTCAAAAGAAAGAATAAAAAATAGGGCTGGGGGTATAGCTCGGAGGTAGAATGCCTCTGAGTTCAATCCCCAGTACCGCAAAAAAAAAAAATAAAATTGCACAGAAAATGCCTTCTGTACCCATATTACACTAAGGAAACTGAAGAACATTCCAACATTACTAGAGTAATGGTACCCAGAGAAGGCTAAGCTTTTTGTTGTAAATACAAAAGAAACAATTTGATTAAAATCAATTAAATAACACAGTCTTCCATTCCATGTGGAATTATTATGTCTAATGTTGGCAAGCTACTACTAAACAATAAGTAGAGCTCTGTAAGGTGACAATTGCTGAAAAGAACATTTTTTACAAATAGCTTCTCAGCCACCCTTTTCTGGTTTCTTTGGATAGTATAAGAGATGATACCAATTTTCATTGTCCTTTAGTCACAAAATCAAAACTTCTTTCTCTGTGGCTAGGAAACAAGAGTAGAGGATGTCTACACTGCTTCAGTCTCCACAAATATAATTCTAGAAAGCATAATTTATCATAATTTGACAAAACATTTTTTTCTAGTCTCTTTCTTGCCACCCTTACTGGACAGTAGAGTTTTAGAAAGTTAAAAATTGCATTCCCAGCTGGGCCTGTAATCTCAGTACTAGGGAGGCTGAGACAGGAAGATTTGAGACCATCCACAGCAACTTAACAAAGCCCTGTACAACTTAGTGAGATACTGGGTGAAGATTTAAAAATAAAGTAGAATAAAACTGGAGGTGTAGCTGAAAGGCAGCATACCCCTGAGTTCAATCCTGAGCACCACAAAACAAACAAACAAACAAACAAACAAAAAAAAAAGCATATTCCCATTGTAGTTAGTGGTTCAGGTTTTGGGTGATGCGGATACCTCCCATCATCCTTAATTAGAACCTGAGTTAAGAAAGAACAATGACAGGGTGGATCCACATGTAATGTCAGAGGAAGCCTGGTTTTTCAGTCAGCATTATCTTCAGCAAAGTTGGAAGCTTTTTGGACAATGGTAATAGATACGTGAATATGTGGTTCTGGGGCAGGACGTGCTCTTGGAATTTGCCTAATTCTTTTCTTTCTACTCATGTTGTAAATCACCTACAATTCCAAACTAAATACTATTTCCCTAAAGTAGCTAAAGTGGTTTCTGCTATACACAACTGAACTGTTGCTGATACATTTACTATTTAACTGTATCTGGACATGTCTTAGGTCCCGAAAGTTGAGAGTAGACAGAGGAAGGATAAAGTTCGGAAAAATAAATTAAGTGTCAAATAGGCAGTGATGTTTCTGAAAATGGAAAATGCAATTATTTTGTGAAACAATCAAGAGTTAATTAAAGAACATGTGACCCTCAATGTATTTTTCTCCTGCACTCTCTTCTTGTTATAAGCCACTATGCTCTGTTGTACTTTAAGTTAAAGGTCACTGCTTGTCTCCTCAACTCTTGTAGATCAAGACTGAATTACACTGCTAAATTTTTTCCTAGAATTTTTAATGTAAAGAAAAAATTGGTTACATGAGAAAATATTTACAAGTAAATTGAATCTTATCTTCACAGCAAAACAGAAAAAAAATAGATTGAATAATTCTCATGTTGATTGAAAACTAAATTCTCACTCAAGCTGACTGCTTCCATCCATACCTCAATAAGGTTAGTGGCCTGTTTTAAATTTTCAAACAGTGGTGAAGTGAAAATAATGAAAAATGAATTTTATATTGTCTGGTTATGATTTAACTTTATGCCTTAGGAAGGAATAAAAAACATCATTGAAATAAAAAAATAGTAGAAGCTAACAAGTCATAATTCTAATGTGTTTGTGATTATATTTAATAAACATAAATATAATCTTTTACTTTTATTTTTTTTTTATGTTGCATATTTAATGCAGAGCTTAGGTCTATTGCCTTTGAAATAATATTGTCATTCTGAAAAGCCAGTCTAAGTATTTTTGGAAGCTTTTTAAGAAAAGGCAATAGTTTTAAGTGAAATAACTATTATTTTAAAAAGTCAAACACAAGTATTGTCTTTATTTCTTCTTAAGATATCATTTATTTATTCCTTCTTTCATTCCCTTGTTATTTACTAAGAATCATTAGCTGTCTGATATTCTACTGTACCAATCAGGGCACAAATAAGTGTTAGCAACTTCATGGAATTTGTGAGAAAATACAGAACTCCTATCTGAGTGTGGTAGCTCATACCTGTAATCGCAATACATGGAAGACTGAGACAGGAAGATCACAGATGTGAGGACAGCATGCAAAAAGTTAGCAAACTCCTGTGTCAAAATAAAAAGGACTGGGGTTGTAGCTTGGAGGTAGAATGTCCCTGGGTTCAGTCCTGAGTACCCCCCCCCGCAAAAAAAGAAAAAAGAGCCATAGACAAAAGAGACAGGAAGCAAGATGACCATCATGTTTGTGTCTCTTTACTTTGTTCCTCTACATCACACAGGGGCAATACCTGGGATGGGCTTGAATAGATACTGCACATGCGGTGGATTTACATCTTAGCTGAGGGACCCCAAACTGAGGGAAACTGGCTTTTTTTCTGTTTTTCTTTTTAAAATTTGGCTAAGAGTATAACTGCCTGACTTTTTGTTCCAAAAGGAACCACTTTCTTTATGATAATGTAAACCTCCCCCTCTACTTCAGTAGTGACACTCTCTATTACACAAGACTTCCTATGCAAGTGTCCTTAAAACACAGATCACAACTTGGAATCACTGCAGAAACATGAGAGAGAAGTAGAAAATTGTCTCCCAAGATTATTATTTATACATCCAGTGGTTATTATTTAAATAAACATCAATAAAACATAAGGAAGTCGCTAATGCAGTCATGATTCATATCATTTGTCAAAATACTCTGTAAGTAGAGATGATTTTTTTTTTTTTTAGATATGTTAGCAGGGCTTTGCCTCTTGTAATTTAACTGGACCACAAACTTTGATCACTCAGGAGAAGCATTTCCCAACTTCTCTATCCCACATTAAGTAATGCAAGTTCTATATGTCTTCTTAGTAAGTATATTTCCTTCTTTTCTCATGACTCGAATTCATACACCCAGATCATGGGGATTTTATATTTGATCTTTTCTCCAGTCAGAAATTGACACTGACATGGGATAAACACAGCAAAAGTTTCTACTGTGCCTGGCTTCTTTCATTTAGCATAGCTCCACCCATGTCATTGCAAATTATAGAATTTTCCTTCTTTTAAAGGGCATATAGTATTCCATTGCATATTCTATTCACTTTTTTAATCAATTCATCTGTCAACAGATACATAAGTTGCTTTTAAGTCTTGGCTATTGTGAATAATGCTAACATGGACACAAAAGTGCAGATATCTCTCTAACACAACAATTTCAACTATTTTCAATATATTCCCAGAAGTAGCATTGGAGGATCTTATGGTAATTGTATCTTCAGTTTTTTGTGGAAATTCTATATTATTTCTCAAAATTGTTCTACTGATAATGTATTATCTTATTTGTTTGTGGAAACCAAAAAGTCAGTTTCATAGGAACAGAATAGAAAAGTAGTTATCAGAGTCTGGACGGCAGGATAGGGAAGGCATGGGGAAAGGGAAGACTTTAATCAAAGTATACAATGATTGAGTTAGCCAGGAGAAATACAATTTAACCATCTATTACTATTCCATTGCACTGACACTACATTGCATAATAATATATTTAATATGTTAAAATGCATAAAAGTTGAGTTGTTTAATATTCTCACCACACACAAAAAAATAAGTGGTCAGTTGATAAGGGATAGATTTACTAATTCAGTTGATTGAGTCTTTTGACAGCATGTACATTGATCAAAATAGCACATTGTGCTCCATAAGTTTACATGACTGCTATTTGTCAATTTTGAAAAGTGCTGCTGTGTTTCTCAAAACATTCTGATCACACTGATCATAGTCCCCACTCCAGCAATGCCTGGCTGTGGATGCCGCTGGTCCTTTAAGGCAAGAGGAAGCTGAAGGTGAGAATATTCGGTCATGAACTTGGTTTTCAGACTACTTTTAATTCACCTTTACCATAAAAGACTAGGAAGTATATTTAATGAAGCTACTTTAATATAATCATTCTCATGATTTTGTTCCTCAATTCAATTTGACACAGCAAAAAGCTACCAAACAGGTTCATTTCTTAAGGTAATTTTACATCAACTCAACATAAGTGCTTTTTGGTTTTAAACTAGCTACTTTATTATTTGTTCACCCCATTTTTCCTTTATTTATTTATTTATTTATTTATTTATTTATTTATTTATTTATTATCAGTATTAGAATACTGATAATGCCAGGGGCATTCTACCTCTGAACTATACCCCAGTCCTTTTTAGTTTTTATTTAGAAACAAGATCTCTCTAAACTGCTGAGGCTGTCCTAGAACAGACGATCCTCCTAGTTCAGCCTCTCAAGTAATGGGACTACAGGTGTGTACCACCACGCCTGGCTCATCCCATCTTATGATTCAAATGTGAGAAAGAGGGTGAGACAGAATTTTGATTGTCAAAGTTCTATTCTCTAGCCTTTCTTTGACTCTTTTTAACTTTCCCTTCCCTTCCCTTCTTTAAATGCCTATAGGAGCCCTCTTGCTCTTAGCTGGAGCTCAGACAGGAATTCCCGCCGGGTATATACAAGCTGAGTGGAAAGGCCACTTACCTTCCACTTATAGGGGGAGAATCTGCAGCTTTCTCTCAGCATGTCCATGAGGAAACCCCCCTGTATGAAGCACATGGCCACCCCACTCTTTAAGAAAATATTGAAGATGACTGGACTGTCTATATCTAGGACCAGTTTTATGACTCCAAATAATGATTCTTGAAATGTAGTCCAGGAACTAAAAGCATTAGCCTTGCTTGGGAACCTATAAACAAAAATTCTCAGGTTTCATCTCAGACCTATTGAATAAGAAATAGTGGGAGTAGTCATCATTCTGTTTTCAAAACTATCAAGGTGGTTCTGAGAGTTAAAACTGGAGAGGCATTTTTTTTCCCCCCACAACAATTGCTTTAAGTCAATCAAGAAAAAAAAAAAAAAAAGCACTGAATTAAAACTCATGGTTTATAAATAAGAGATGTGTTTATGCATCACTTATTATTTTAACACCTATATATCTTATGCAGAATCATTTCAAAACATTATGCTATTTATGAGATTGTGGGGGAGAGCTGTAATCATAATCCTGGCTAAATAAGGATTTAACCATCTAATGAGAGAGACAGAAATTAAGACAAATGATACACAAAAGTAAACGAAGGGGAAGGAAGGAAGGAATTTTGCCAAGTGAGTGATGAATGTGGAAGGAGCTCCTCTCGAGGTTTCAAAATAGAGTGTTACAACTCAGATGAATGTCAGCTTTGGTTTTCATTTCAGCACTCAGCACGCTAGGGGAAGAATGGCAGGGAAAATGCCAGAGATGTGATGCTCTGTCCTCACAGTGTGTGTGTCCATGATCCAGAGTCCTACCAGGGTTGCCAAGAGAACCGACCAGAGGGAGGAGGGGCTCTCAGCTCCTTTCTTCTAATGTCCATTGATGATGGTGGCTTGCTTTGCATACAAATGTCTGTCCTTTTCCCTGTTCCTCTTGTGATAATACTTTCCCTATGTGATTCTTAGAACAGGGCATTATAGAAGAGAAAAAGAATGAGAAGAAACAGCAGGATTTTTATAGGACTAGATTCTCAAACTTAAAGAAACCAAGGAAGTTTTATGCTTTATTGACAGAGATGGCTTTATGAATATGTGTCCCATGTAAATGCGCAAGGCTACCTCTTGGTTTGATACACTCCTGTTACAGTCCTAAATTTCTTAGGAAGTTTTTTGAACAAGGAGCTTCCTCTTTTCATTTTGTCTCGGGATGCGCTATTTTGTAGCCCATCTGTTTATTGACTCACTGATAATGCTGATGTAGTATGATGGCACCCATGGACTAAAAAGGTCTCCTCACAGGGGAGTGTTTGAACAGTAATCAATGTTGACATTTAACAGACAAACACATTGATAAATCTGTTAGTCATTAGTAAACAAGGACAATAAAGTGTACTTGACTCCTATTAAGTGGGGACTGGCTCTCTCTATAACATTTAATTTCTGGTGTCAAGGCATGGGTACAAAGCCTTCATGAAATCAGTATGTAAAATTCCATTCTTCCATGTATTAGTTATTCATACTTTTTTTTTTTTTTCAGTACTGGGGATTGAACTCAGGGGCATTCTACCTCAGAGCTACATCCCCAGCCCTATTTTTTTATTCTTTATTTTGAAACAGGGTCTCACTAAGTTGTGGAGTGCCTCACTAGGTAGCTGAGGCTGGCCAAGAACCCGGAACCTCTGGTCTCAGCCTCCCAAATGCTGGGATTACAAGCATGCACCACCATGCCCGGCTAGTTATTCATTCTTCAGCTATGTATGGAGTAGCTACAACGTGCCAAATATTTTGCTTAGTTCTGGGGATATAATAGTAATCAACGGCTTATTCAATTCTCAATTTCATGGAACTCATGCTCTAGGAGGGAAAATAATAATTATTTAATTATGTAAATGATTATACTATTATACATGGTGGTAAGTCCTCTGAAAGAAGGCTCTTGGTTCTATTGCAGCTTTTAAAGGTCTTAATCTAACCAGGGGAAGTTTGAGGTGAGGGTCTGAGAAGAGGATCAGAGAAGTTTCCTTGATGAAGTGAGGTTTACAGTGAAATCAGAAGCACGGTGAAATGCCCCGTCTGCCAGGGATTTACGGAAGAAATGCATGTGTGTCTTGCCTGGCAGTACATACAACCCCTAGCATCTAATTGGCCAAGAAGATTCATTACTGCAAATACCTAGAACCACTACCACAATAGGTAGATTCCCAATTTATTGGACATAATGTGCACATATCTACTCTTTAAGTTGCCCCAAGAACATCTTACTCGCGCTGCATATCATTAGAATAAATCAAAAAGAATGTCAACTATTACACTATGCCAACTGCTACATCTATCTAGACCCTGGGAAAGTACTTAATCTTTACAAGCTTGTCAGACACTTTTCAGCATTCACAAAATGAAACAGAAACAAAAGCAAAGCAACTGTTGAACCATTTGTTAATTCTGTGGTATCAGATAGTATTTTAGGAAAGCTATAGGAAAAAATATCTGTATTGAAATAATTCATTTATACAGTGAGCTATGCTAGTGTTTCTTTAGCTTTTATATAAAGTCTATTCACACACACACACACACACACACACACACACTCACGCGAACACACACCACCATGGTCCCTGCATCAAAATATCTTTTGGCTGAAAATGCACCAAATTTTAACAAGTATTTAAATTATTTTTAAACACAATCTGATTCACCTCATAGTTGAATGAAAAGCCCATATGTGAATATTGGTATATTCAGTATTCTATATTGGGAAGAGGAAAAATGGGGAGACGATGGAGGGCACCATCAAGTTCTGTGTGAATGTATGCCATTGTCAATATGATTTGCATTATGATGTGAGACTATAATGCACAAAAGTACATTATAAAAAATAAAATATATATAACATTTATCTGAGGGTATAGAACATTTGCCACTTGTTTATAAATTTTTATAAAGTGTTTAAATCTAAATAAAAAGAAAATGCATATTGCTTGCTCAAAAAAAAATGAAAAACCACATAATTGCTCTAGGATTTAGTAGAGTCTTATTTTAAGATAAAGATTTATATATTAAAATTTAAGATTTATATTTCACTATTTAATTGATACAATACTTATTCAACTAGATACAGAATCTCAAGCTAAGTATAGTTTTTCAACATTTTGTGTTTATCATAACTCAAAGCCAAAGGATAAAAATCTTTTCAAATAATATGTAGTCAAAAAGAAAAAAGAATTTACGTGATTTGCTAAAACCATTTACAGTTTAATTATTTCATAATTTAATATGTTAAATTAAAATTTAAAAACAAAACAAATCAAGGCATAAGAACTAATCTTTTGTGAAAGGCTGAGTTGGTTTCACTAAACACTGCTCCAGGAGTAGAATTTTTAAAGTATGCCTGTTTATCAATGTTACTTTTGTAATTTGCCATTATTGTAGTTTACTTAGATTTTTTCTAAAGTAAAAAGAAAATGATCATTTGTCTTTATATAAGAGTACAACATCATTTAACAAAATGAATAGTGACAAACATAATTCCAAGCAGTAAGATCTTTCAGTTTCAGCTCATCTCAAATGTCATAACTGTAAAATTTTCAAGTGTCTTCATAGGCAATATATTCAGAATATTTTAGTTATCAAAGTATGTTTGAACATAGCTACTGTGGGTTTTTTTTATTTATCAAAATGCCTTCATTTTCATTCTGAGATACCTCTTATCTTGCTCATACCTTCGGTAGTAAGCCTTCTAGAACTTTCTATCATTTTTTGAGAAACTGATGCTTACTAATATTAATTTAGGTATTTTTGTTCCTTATATTTTGCACTGGGATTGAGTGTGTAGAAAGTAGCAAAAAGAGAAGTCTTGAATGAGGGAGGCGGTACAAAGGGCTGGGTGATATATAGTGGGAAAGAATTGAATTTGATGTGGAAGAAATTTAATAGCAATCCCTCCAGCTTTGGCTAAATCACCTAAGGCTTCTGGTCCTGGATTGGTACAGGCAAATATCACCATAACCATGGGCTTCTCCCTTTTATAAAACAGGGATGGGGAATAAGGTAAACTGTGCTAAAATAGGAGTTTATTATTCATTTCCATCATTGGATTCAAAATCCCCACAACATTCTTAATTCCTTGTCTACCTTTTCTATTAATCAGTATAATCTATTCTCTAATCAATTTAAAAAATTCCTTCTATTTTTAAAGAAAATTAAACATGAACAGAAGCCATTGATGAAATTAATAATGCAACCACATACAAATTAGTCAATTTAAATATTTTTCAGACGTATCAGTACAGCTATATCAATCTTATGTAATATATGGACCTGTTTAAATTCTGCACAATATATTGTCACATGTAAATGACTATGTGGAGTCATAAAGCAAAGTGAATTGCAAATTTTCATTACTAGATTCTTGAAAATCTTCATTATGATGTTGAGCATTCTTTTTTTTTTTTTTTTTTTTTTTTTTTTTTTTTTTTTTTTTTTTTTTTTTTTTTTTTTTGCGGTACTGGGGGTGGAACCCAGGGGCATTCTACCTCCGAGCTATACCCCCAGCCCTAATTTTTATTCTGTATTTTGAAACCAGGTCTCACTAAGTTGCGGAGTGCCTCACTAGGTAGCTGAGGCTGGCCTCGAACCCAGATCCTCCGGTCTCAGCCTCCCATATGCTGGGATTACAAGCGTGCACCACCACGCTCGGCTGATGTTGAGCATTCTTTATCCTTTGGGTTCACCCTGATATTTTATGCTGTATGTTTCAGGCAAGATCACATGTGCCCATTTTAAAAGCCAATAGGAAGAAATAGAAATGTGGAAGTAAATCATCAGTGCTTTGAAAGGAAAAAAAAAATAAACCATAAGTTCTGCAAAACAGCATTGATGGAAAGTATCAACTAAATAACTCTACATAAATGTACATTATTTCTCAAAGATGTCATGTATGTGTAATCCCACAAAAATATAGAGTCAAAAGTTAAATGAAAAAAATCAGGAAAGAGTTATAACTACATAAAAGGGAATGTATACAAATGCTAATTTAATTATGTCAATGAGTACTAACCTTTTTCTTTTTATATACTCTTATTGCTGCATTGTAATTATACATCATAGTGAAGTTCAAAGTCATACAAATACATATGCACATAGGTTTTGAGGTCTTGGTGTGTTTCCCTTCAGGTCTCACCTGCTACCCATTCCTTGGTAGTGATGCCTCACATGGGTACCGCATAGTTTGTTCTTCAGTTCCTCCTTTTCCTCTCCCCATCTCCTTTTCCCTAACTGCCGGGGTCCGGCCCTCTTGGCAACAGGGTCAGGGGTCCCTTGATTGGTATGGAAGGAGACGAGGTCGCAAGAATACACTCACACCCATGCAGTGAAAAAGCGCATCTCTTTCTCTTTAGCTAAAGATGCAGGCAAGCTTTCTACCATGCTGCTGCTATTGCTGTTGTGCTGCTGCTGCTGCTCTCTTACTGAAAAATCTTAGCTTGATTACTTACTGACAGAAAAACAATAGACAGGCTCTCTTTCATAAAGTTAGAAGATATTTTGTACAGAACCGGAATGAATGAGATAAAGTCTTAATCTATAAACCTCTTTGTTCTAAGTCTCCTTGTCCTAAATATTTAGAAGGCAATGACACATTTTACCAGACCAAGAAGCTGCTATCTTGAGAACAAATTCTGGCAGAACACTATGCCACTGCAGAGAAAGTTTGCTTTCTTCTTTTGTACTTGGTTTGCCAAGTATTCAGCAACCTAGTATTTACCTTTATCTGCTTTCAGATAGAGCCTGCACTCTAAGCTGGAACTGTTTTTTCACAGACTTGTTTTTTTTAAAGGTAAAACACAACTAATTAAGTTTACAACACGTATATAAAAATTCTTTGCCGTGGCACCTAACCTCATACACTATTCTACTGAGTCTCTTTTTCAATTAATGCAATACTTTTATTGTAAAATGTTTGGAATTCCTTGGTTTTCTGCAGCTCCTCTATATACATTGGAATCTTTTGGAAATGATCTGACTTAAAGCTAACTGCTATTGCTGTTATTTTTAACACTATAAATTTCATCTAGTTACAAATGTTCAGCCGGGCATGGTGGCGCACGCTTGTAATCCCAGCCTTCGGGAGGCTGAGACCGGAGGATCCGGGTTCGCGGCCAGCCTCAGCTACCTAGTGAGGCACTTTGCAACTTAGTGAGATCCTGTTTCAAAATAAAGAATAAAAAATAGGGCTGGGGGTGTAGCTCGGAGGTAGAATGCCCCTGAGTTCAATCCCCAGTACTGCAAAAAAAAAAAAAATGTTCAGAAAAATATTTACTTAACCTATCATTTCTCAGGTGAATATTGGAGATATGGTGCAGATGCTGTAAATAAAAATATATTGCATAGATTATTTTACTATATCTATTTTAATTTTGTTTTTATATTCAAATGAAACCAGAAATGTCTTGAATAATATTTACTGATTTTAGTGGAGAGCATAATATCCCTAACCATAAATACAATACATTTTATATTGAAACAGGGTCTCATTAAGTTGCTAGAATATGCCACCATACCTGTCTGGTTCCATAACATTGTAGGGTTGTTTTATCTAGTTCTGTAAAGATGCCATTGGAGTTTTCTTAGAGATTTTATTGATTGGTAGATTGCTTTAGAAACTATGGAAATTTTATCAACATTAATACTTCCTATCCATGAACATAATATGTGTTTCTAATTTTTGTGTGTCTTTCTTTAACTTCTTTCACCAGTATTTTATAGTTTTCATTATAAAGATTGTTTACATCTTTTGTTAAATTTATTACTAACTAGTTACTTATATTAATTGTAGCTATTGTAAATGGGATTGCTTTCTTTATTTCTAGTTTAGATAATTCAAAATTGTATAAAAAGCTAGTGATTTTTGTATGTTGATTTTGTATCCTGCAATTTGTTAAATTTATTTTTTTGGTTCTAATTTCCTTGGAGGAATCTTTGTTGCTTTTTATGTATAATACATGTCATCTGTAAAGAGTAACAAATTGATTCCCTGTTTTACAAATTGGATATGTTTCATTTTTCCTGCTTGCTCTTGCTAGGATTTGCAGTACTACATTAAGTAAAAGTAGCAAAAGTGAGCATTTTTGTCCTTTTTCATATCTTAGAGCAAAAGCTCTCAACTCTTCCTCATTGAGTGTGACAGTAGCTATCATATTATTATATGAGCCCTTATTACACAGAAGTATGTTCCTTCTAAACCTACTTTGCTTAGCTTTTTATTTTGAAGAGATACTAAATTTCATCAAATGCCTTTTCTTCATATATTAAGATGATCTTATGGTTTTTGTCCTTTCTATTTATTTTTTCAGTACTAGGGATTGAACCCAGGGGCATGCTACCTCCAAGCTACACTCCTAGCCCCATTTTTCATTCTTTATTTTTGAAACAGGGTCTCACTAAGTTGCAGAGAGCCTCACTAACTAGCTGAGGCTGACCACAAACCTGAATCCTCAGGTCTCAGCTTCCCAAGTACTGGGATTACAAGCGTGCACCACCATGTCCTTCTTGTCCTTTCTTTTGCTGATGTGGTTTATAGCATTTCTTGATATCCACTTGTTGACATATCCTTGCATTCTTAGGGTAAATCTCACTCAATCATGACAATATTTTAAAAATACAATATTGTACTCTATTTACTAATGTTTTGTTGAGGATTCATGCACCGATAACCATGGAAGATACTGAGTTGTAACTTACTGTTGTTGCTTTGTCTTTACCTGGTTTTACTATCAGGGTCATTCAGCCCCTTTGGAATGTGACTGGAATTCACGCCTGTTCAGGTTTTTGGAATATTTTGGGAATTAATATTAGTTCTTCATTAAATGTTTTATAGAACTCAGCAGGGAAGCTGTCCAGTCCTGGGCTTTTCTGGGCTTTTCTTTGACGGGAGACTTTTTTTTTTTCTTTACTGATTCAATATTGTTACCTCTTAAAAGTTTCTTTGGGTTTCCTATTTCTTCATGATTTGAGTTTGGTATGGTATTTGTGTCCAGGCTTTTGTCAATTTGTTCTGGGTTATCAAATTGATTGGCAGTATTTTTTTTTAATGATAATCTCTGATGATACTTCTCTTTTCTCAGGTGTCAATTGTAATGTTTCCCTTTTCATGTCTGATTTTATTTGAGTCCTCTCTTTTTTTACCCTGGGTTATAGTTTGTTAATTTTGTTTATCTTTTCCCAAACTAGCTCTTCATATTTTATCTTTGGCATTGCTTTTTTATTTCTATTTCATGTATCAATAATCCTGATTTTCTATTTCAATTCTCTGAAGTGTTTTTAGCATGAATTGGTGTTGGATCTTGTCAAATGCTTTTTTAGCATCAGTTGAGATGATCATGTGATTTTTGTCTTTGATTCTGTTTATGTGGTGAATTACATGGATTCTTTTTCGTATGTTAAACCAGACTTGCATCCCTGGGATGAACCTGACTTGGTCATGGTGTATAATTTTCTTGAGGTTGTTTTGAATGCACATTGCTAGTATTTTGTTTGGCAGTTTTGCATCTAAGTTCATCAATGATATAGGCCTATAGTTTTCTTTTCTTGAGCTGTCTTTATTTGGCTTCAGTATTAATGTGATGTTGGCTTCATAGAATGTGTTTGGGACGGTCCCATTTCTTTCTATTTCATGGAATAGTTTGAGGAGTATTGGGATTAGCTCTTCTATAAATGTTTTATAAAATTCACTTGGAAAACCATCTGGCCCTGGGCTTTTCTTTGATAGTAAACTCTTTATTGCTGTTTCTATCTCTTTGATTGCTACTGGTCGGTTTAAGTTGTCTATATCTTCTTTCTCAATTTAGGAAGTTTATATGTTTCTAGAAATTTGTCGATTTCTTGTAGATGTTCCATTTTGTTGGAGTATAGTTTTTCAAAATAGTTTCTGATGATCCTCTGTATTTCCATACTGTTGGTGGTAATATCACCTTTTTCATCTCTTATTTTGGTAATTTGGGTTGCTTCTCTCTTTCTTTTGGTTAGGTTGGCCAGTGGTTTATCTATCTTATTTATTTTTTCAAGAAACCAGCTTTTGGTTTTGTTGATTTTCTGTATTATCTTTTTATTCTCTACCTCATTAATTTCTGCTCTGATTTTCATAATTTCCTGTCTTGTACTAGCTTTGGATTTGGATTATTCTTGTTTTTCAAGTGCTTTGAGCTATGTCATTAGGTTATTTATTTGGTGATTTTCTGTTCTTCTTATGTGGGCACTAAGTGCTATAAATTTTTCTCTTAGTACAGCTTTCAAAGTGTCCCAGAGGTTTTGATATGTTGTGTCTCTGTTTTCATTGGTTTCTAGGAATGTTTTAATTTCTCCCCTTACTTCTTCTATGACCCAATCCTCACTCAGCAATGTGGTGTTCAGTCTCCATGTGTTTACATGGTTACTTTGGGTCTTCTTTGAATTTGTTTCTAGTTTCACTCCATTGTGGTCTGAAAAGATGCAGGGAATTATGTTATAATTTTTTAATTTGCCAGTGCTCGCTTTGTGATCCAGAATGTGGTCTATTTTGGAGAAGGTTCCATGTGCAGCTGAGAAAAATGTGAATTCAGTTGTAGTTGGGTGAAAGAGTCTATATGTGTGTAATAGGTCCATTTGGTTTATGGTATCCTTTAGGTCTGAGGCATTTCTACTGACCTATTGTTTAGAAGAATGGTCTAGAGATGTAAGAGAAGTATTGAAGTCTCCTAGTAGTAGTGTATTGGGATATATGTGTGTCTTTATATCATACAGAGTTTGTGTTATGAAAGTGGCTGCACCTATGTTTGGGGCATAGATGTTGATAATTGTTATTGCCTCTTGCAGGATTGTTCCTTTTACTAGTAAAAAATGACACACTTTGTCCCTTCTGATAAGCTTAGGCTTGAAGTCTAATTTATCTGATATCATGGTTGCTACTCCTGCTGTCTTCCAGTTCCACTGGCATGGATTACCTTACTCCAGCCCTTCACTGTTAGTTTGTGGGAATCTTTGCTTGTAAGGTATGTTTCTTGCAGGCAGCAAATAGATGGATTCTGCATTTTGATCCATTTTGCCACCTTGTGCCTTTTTATTGGGGGGGGTTGAGACCATTTATATTCAGTGTGATTATTGAGAGATGATTTTTAATTTCCAAAATTATGAGTTTTGACTTCTGTTTTTGGAAGTGTTTATTCTTCTTTGCTTAGTTGTTTGCTTCCTGGAAATTATTGGTTCTCTGGGTCTGATGATTACTTGCTAGTTATTCTTTGTAGTTAATCTCTTTGAGCATTTTCTCTAGTGCTGGTTTGGAAGACATAAATTCTTTTAGTTTCTGTTTGTCATTGAAGATTTTTATATCCCCGTCAATTTTGAGAGAGTTTTGCTGGGTATGAGAATCTTGGCTGCAATTTATTTTCTTTCAGAGTTTGTCATATATTACTCCAGTTCCTCCTAGCTTTCATGACTTGATTTGGGAGGTCTGGAATTATTCCAATTGGTTTGCCTCTAAATGTCACTTGGCCTTTTACTTTTGTTGCCTTTAGAATTCTCTCTTTAGCCTCTACATTAGTCAACTTGATTATTATGTGGTGTCGTGAACCTCTTCTTTGGTCTTGTCTTGAGGGAGTTCTGTATGTTTCCTGTACCTGTGTGTCAACTTCTCTTTCTATGCTTGGGAAATTCTCTGATATTACTTCTTTGAAAAAATTATTTATTCCATAAGTTTCAACTTCTAATCCCTCTTCTATGCCTATTATTCTTAGGTTAGCTCTTTTAAAATCGTCCCAGATTTCATCGATGTCCAATTCATACTGTCGAATATTTTTTCTAAATTGTGTACTATGGGTTCATTTTTGGAAAGGTCATCTTCTAAGAGTGATATTATATTTCTCATGTGGTCTAATCTATTGTTTATAGTTTGTATTGATGCCTTCATTTCAGTTATTGCATCTTTCACTTCCTTCAATGCTTCTCTTTGGTTCCTTTTCAGGTAGTTAGATTCTTTCTTTATTTATTCCCTTAAGATTCTTTCTTTATTTATTCCCTTATTTCTTTCCAACTCTCCCTACATTCTTCCTGAAAATCCTGTATTGTTTCTAGTATTAAAGATTTGAATTGTTCTTCTGGTAATCTCTGTCATTCTGGGTTGGTGAGATCTGTTATTGAGGGGTTGTGGTGGCTCATTGTGTTGAGTGTGTTGAGGTGATATATTGTAAAGATTAGAGATGGTAGATATGTCAGGGAATTCTTGTAGTCAATGTAGAGTTTTGAGTGTGGTAGCATGAGATGGGCTTGGTTTGAGACAGAAAAAAAGGAAAAAGAAAAGAGAGGAGGAAAAGTGTTGAGGAGAAGAATATAGATGGGAGAGAGGGAGGGAAGCTTGTAAAAGGGATAAAGGGAGATTCAACAACTAAGCAAAAAATAAAAAAGCAAACCAATCATCCAAACAAACATAAATAGGTCATGGCAATACAAAATGAAAACAGAGTAAAAACAGACAAAACATAACACCAAAATAAAAAAAAAAAAAACCAAAACCAAAAGACAACAAGAAACAAAAACAAAAACCCTGCTAGTTCATAAGTACAGAGCTTAAATTGTCGAGTGCGTCTCTGGCATTTTTATTTCCTTTGTCTGTGCAGGCAGGGGGTTCTGCTGATGCCTCTCCCGCTGCAAACTTGTGTCTCTGAGCTCTCCACAGGCCTGTCTGCATCTCTCTCTCTGCCTTTGCTGGTGGCAGGAGTGCAGTCTAAATGCGGGGCTATTCAGCATGCCTGGAAGCTCTGTATGCCCTATGTGCACTGGTTTCTTCTCACACTTCTGTTCCTATCTAATTGCTAGAATGGTGGGTGACTGAGTCTGTCCTTTGTATAGGGGCCCCCCACACCCTGGGGGTGCAATCCAACTTACAGATCCATGCTGCTCTGGATCCTGTGGGAGGGGTGAGCTGGGTGACCTCAGCGCAGGCTTAAGATGGTTGTCCCAGGTGTTCTTGCTGGCTGTTGATCCTACAGGGATATGCTGCCTGATTATGATATGGAGTTCCATAGTTGCCTACTCCACCTCTGGTCACTGGGGGCACAGGAGGTTGATGAAGGTCTGAATAGCTGGCATAATTGTGGCTGGGAAAATGGTGGCACGCAAAATGGTGGCCGCTGGTTCGTGGTGCGGGCTGACTCCCTTGTTCTCCCTGGGTTCTGTTCAGTTGCTCTCATTGCCTTGTTCACTCTTCTGCCACTTTGTTCCTCTTCCCTTCTGTCAAGAAGCTGTGTTTGCGGCAGTTTTGATTCAAGCTCTGCGGTGCAGTTGATCGCTGATCCTGTTCTGGAGAGGTGAGGTGAGCTGGGGTGGTCCCGTGGGCCTTAAGATGGTCGTTCCATGAGTTCCAGTCACTGTGGAAGGTACGGGGATCTGCCGCCTGGGTAGCATGTGGAATTCTGGAGTCGCTTATTCCACGTCTGGTCTGGGCTCCTTTGCTCTCCCTGGTCAGCTCTCTGGATTCTCTTTAGTTGTAGTTCAAATTTCACTTTTTTGCTTTTTTGTTGTTTTTTTTTTTCTTACGTTAAGAAGCTGCTTTTACAGCAGATTTGATTTGATCTCACAGGGCCTGAGGAGAGGTGTTTCACTCAGATGCCATCTTGAATCCTCCTTTTTCTCCCTTTGTATGATTTGATTTTTTAAATTTTTGATGTTTCGATAAATCATCTATTTTAATGTGTTAGCTTTCATCACTGTGACAAAATACATAAAATAATCAACTTACTAAGAGAAAAGGTTTTTTTAGCCCATAGTTTCAGAGATTTTAATCTCTGAATGGTTAATTGACCCAGTAGCACTTGGTCCTGTGGTAAGATGGAGCATCATGGTTAATAGAACATAAGAGAAGAAGGTGGTCACCTCATGGCAGGTGGAAAACAAAGAGAGAGAAAGGGGCTGTCCTTCCAATATCCCCTTCAGGGCATCCCCCAGTGAGTAACTTTCTTTACTAGAACCCACTTCTAAAAGGCTCCACCATGTCCCAGTAGTATTAGAAGCTAGTGAGCAAGTATAGCACATGGGATGTTGCAGAGAATTTTTCTAAACCATAGCACCAAGAGAATAATCCAAGTGCTCTTGAGAAGAATATATATGCTCTGCCATTGCAGGGTTGAATTTCTTTATTTTTTTTTAGGGGGGTAGTAATTGATGATTAAACCCAAGAGCATTCTACACACCCAGCTCATATATATTTGTTTGTTATTTTTAGTAGGGTCTCTCTAAATTGCTGAAATTGCTAAGGTTGGTCTTGAACCTGCTATCTTCCTGTTTCAGCCTCCCAATTACTGGGGTTACAGGCATGCCACACCATACCCAGCTGGATTGAATATTCTATAAATATCTAGAGGTCCATTTGGTCTGGGATACAATTTACCTCTTGTGTTTTCTTGTTGGTTTTCTCTCTTGATGGTTCATTCAGTGCAGTAAGTGGGGATTTCAAGACATCACTATCACTGTACTTGAGTCTATTTCTCCATTTAGGTCTCTAAATATTTGCTTTATATATTTGGTGTTCCAATATTGAGTACATAGATATTTAATCTTTCATTTCCTTTACCAGAATTGAACTCTTTATTATTATATATTGACCTTCTTTGTCTCTTTTATACTCCCTTTATTGTTTATCTGGTATAAGCTTGGCAAATCCAGCCAAACTTTTGGATTCTACTTGTATGTAGTACTTTTTTTTTGAGGGGGTGTGATGGAACACAGGGGTATTTCTATCTCTGAGGTACACCCTACACCCCTTGCCATATTTTATTTTTTATTTTGACATAGAATCTCACTAAGTTGCTGACACTATTCACCAACTTGTGATCCTTCTGTCTCAGCCTCCCAAGTACTGGGATTACAAGCATGCACCACTGTGTCCAGCTGTGTGTGGAGAATTGTATTCTATCTTTCAGTCCTATTTTATGCATGTGCTTGGAGGTGAAGTGAGTTTCTTGAAAGCATCATTTAATTGTGTCATATTTTTATTAATTCAGTTACTCTATGTCTTGATTTGGTAATTTATTCCACTTTCCTTTAATAGAAATATTGATGTGTTACTACACCATTTTGTATCTTGTTTTCTAGTTTTATTGTAATTTATTTTTCTGCCTTTCTCATAATCTTTCCTTGTGGTTAATTAATTTACTTTATATTGTGTTTTGGCTCCTGGCCTTTTTTTTATTTGTATATTAAAGATTTTTTGCTTTTTAGTTTCTGTAAATCTTGTAAAAACATCTTTTCTAGTGATTGACCTTGATATATTTGTGAAAGTACATCATGTGCATTAGGGTGTTCCCCCCAGCCCCCCCATACATCCCCCTCAGTTAAGTCAAATTCTTTGCTTATCTAGGGTTTTTCCTTTTTCATCTGAAGTCCCTTTTATGCCCCATCTTCTCCCTAGTATCTGCATATTAGGGAGAACATATGCTTTTTTACTCTTTGTGACTGACTAATCTCACTTAACATAATGTTTTCTAGTTGCATCCATTTCCCTGCAAATAACATGATTTTGTTCTTCTTTAGGGCTGAGTAAAATTCCATTGTGTACATATCCCATAGTTTTGTAATCCATTCATCTGTTGATGGACATCTTGGCTGTTTCCATAGTTTGGCAATTGTGAATTGTGTAGCTATAAACATAGAAACACATGCATTGGTCTGATAGTTTGGTTTCCATTCTTTTGGGTAGATATTCAGAAGTGATATTGCTGGATCATATGGTAGGTTCATTCCCATTTGTCTGAGGATCCTCCATACTGTTTTCCAAAGTGGTTGCACTAATTTGCAATCCCACCAACAATGTATTAGGGTTCCCACTTCTCCACACCCTCAGCCAGCATTTGTTAAATGAGAAATATGTGCATATATGCCTTTATCAACTTGTACCTAACAAAGATGTGTGATTACAATGCACCAATTCTTATAAAAAAAAAAAACTTCAAAAAAACATCTTTTTATTAAAATAAGGTGTTTTCAAATTTTATCAGCATAACATGATCATGAAGATAAGCAATTTTTTTTTTTTTAATTTTTTAATTTTTATTGTAGTAATTCGTGCAATATAGCGTACATCTTTGTTAAGTACAAATTGTTAACAACATATTTGCACACAATTCTCATTTGACCCCTTCCCCGATTCCCTCCCCATTCCCGTTCCCTCCCCCTCCCTCCCCCTAAGGTTCACTTCATTGAGTGACCTTGTTATGATTG